>VXBO01005180.1:761782-854528 GCA_013400135.1 Rhinoptilus africanus
ATGATTCTATGATTCTATGATTCTATGATTCTATGATTCTATGTTTGAAGAAGGTCCGTGTGTGCCCAGTTTGGTGGCTTCCTGGCCATACAACATTAGTTTAGTGGTTTAACTTATCTATATCTCCTTTGTAAAACAGTCTGAAGAGTGTCATAGTCTCAGGTGAATCAGAAGGCTGAACTAGAGGCAACTCAAAGCATTTAGTTCAGATGCCCAGAAAATATTAATAAACATTAAGGGCAGCTGCCAGTTAGTGCTGTTTGAAAATCCTGCCTGAGATCTTTGGCTCACAATCCCCCTCTAATTCATCACCTCTTCAGAGGCGAGGGTTAACCCCGGCTGATGGCAGTTTACACGGCCAGGAGCTGTGGAGTGTGAGGAGCTCTGCGCTCTACGGACTGTGCAGTGGGTTGTTAATCTTTCCCGCAGGAAAAGGGTGGACAGCTGGAGGCAGTAACCTCTTTGCCATTGTAGTTAAATCCATCAGAGACTGTGAATCAGAGCCCTTATTATTTTCCACATGAGTGTTCCCCATTTATGTTCTGATGAAACGATGCATTCAACAGAAAACAAAATGAACTGCTGAAAGCATTAAACTCTTTAATAACAGGAGACACTGCAAGTTTTTGTCATTAATCTGCCATAATTAGGAGCTGCTGTTAATGTCTTTCAGAATACAGAATATTGAAATGTTATTACTGGAAATGTTATCACGGAATAATATGGTGGGATGCATAATCTCATCTACACCCTATCTTGCACTACTGCCTTTGTCGTGAACTAATGTGGCAATAATACAAACATAAAATTATATGGTTTGAAGTTAAAGTTTAAATTCTAGAATTCTGATGGTGTTTTTTCATGAGAAAAAACTTTTCAAAATGTAGAGGGTTGTCCTTGTTTCAGCTGTGACAGAATTAATTCTCTTTCTAGTGTTGTGTTTCAAATTTGGTATGAAAGTAATGTCGGTAAGACATATTGGTTTAGTTGTTGCCAGGCAATGCTTATGGCTTTCAAGGACTGCATTTCAGCTGGACATAGAGGCTGAGAAGAAGCCTAGACAGAAGGATGGAATGGCCAGTGGAAGATTCCGTACCATAGATGTCATGCCCAGTGTGTAAATGGGGTTGGCCAGGGAGGGGGTAGTCGCGATCACTGCTCGGGATGGTGCCAATTCACTGAGCGGTGAGAGTGACCTATGTCATCATTGTTGGTTTTATTATTATTGTTGTTGTAGTTATTATTATTTCCCCTTTCTTATATTGTTCTATTAAACTGTCTTTATCTCAACCCACATGGGGGTGAGCAAGCAGCTGCATGGTCCCTGCTGCCAGCTGGGGTTAAACCACGACAGAGATGTGAGAGGAATGTCACCCATTCAACCGAAACAAAAAAAAAATCTGGTTTTCACTCCAAATTGAGACGAAGTCAAATTTCGAAGTTAATCACAAACCAAAACTTTGGAGTTTTAACTTGTGCTTAAAACCATGCAAAAAAAGTGATGAGAAAATGTGACATATTTACATGGAAAGAGGAAGTGATTTTCAGGGTTCATGTACCTAAATGGAGCCTACAGGAAAGATGGGGAGGGACTCCTTACCAGGGAGTGGAGCGATAGGATGGGGGTTAATGGTTTAAAACTGAAAAAGGGGAGATTTACATTAGATATTAGGAAGAAATTCTTTACTGTGAGGGTGGTGAGGCACTGGAACAGGTTGCCCAGAGAAGCTGTGGATGCCCCATCCCTGGAAGTGTTCAAGGCCAGGCTGGATGGGGGTCTGAGCAGCCTGGTCTAGTGGGAGGTGTCCCTGCCCATGGCAGGGGGATTGGAACGAGATGATCTTTAAGGTCCCTTCCAACCCAAACCATTTTATGTTTCTCTGATTCTATAATCTGGACAGACTTGGCTATCTTTATCATTACAGACAATTTTTGTTGAATTTATATAGGCTGCATACACTGCATGTATATGTGTGTGTCTGGGTGTATATATGTATTTTACATATGTATTAGGCATATTTACATAGGTATATGTATTAGGAAAGGCAAGAACAGCAATATAATAAAGAAAAGAAGTATTAACTCTTAAATATACATATTTATATCATGCATGCAAGAGTGACAGCAAAAGATAAGATCTCTCCTTTAGATTTAACAGGAAAATGCAAAGCCAATCCTGATTTGCACATAGATGAAAAAATAGACTTTAAAAAAAAAAAAGAATTTTAAAAAATTCAGTCTGAAAGAGGATGCCAACCTCCCTCTCTAATGCTTTTCATGATTTCCAGAAAAAAAACCCAACACTTACAAACCAAACTGAAATTTTCAACTTCCACATAAGGTACGGAACTGAAAAGCCCAGAGAGTTGATTTTCCTTTCTTTTCCCTCACCAACATAAGGCACGCTGCTGGCTCCTTTTGGAGACAGGGTATTCAGACTTGCTGTCATACCCACAACTTGGCTGAAAGAGAAGGAACGGAGATACAAGGGAGAGGTAGGGAAGGCACTGAAGCTTTCTCTGCTTCTCGCTAAGGCTGCTGGTGGGTTCTCAAGTGGAAGGCTTTTCAGCTCTCTTTTACTACTGGGTAAAAGCAAAATTGGCAAGAGCCTGCTGGGCTGAGCACTACAATTTCAGTTTTTGTGAGATGGAAATGGTGCTGACTATGCAAAAACATGCAAAATCTCTGTCAACCCTATGTACAACCTGCTTTCCAGATGTGTCAGAAGAAATGGGATTAGTAAATAATGTGAGGAGAGGAAACAAAGTGAACACAGTCTCATGGCTGTTCTATATCATGCACATTTTGATGGTCCCTTTCAAGATTATTTTTTTAATGGCAAATTCGATTTTCTTTTTGCAGACAGAATGGAAGTGGCACTAGGCACATGTTATCTTCTATTTTATTGCAAGAACTGTTTCATTCTGCAAGAAAATAAGACCACTCACAAGCAATTATCATGTAAAATCACATTCAAGTGCAGAATGTGTCAGCCACAGTGAAACTCTGGGAGATTGTTATTTATCATTTTTATTTATGGAAGCCTTTGGTATTCTTGGCACTGTACAAAACAAAACAAAAAAAAAGCCAGAAACAGTCTCTTCCCTACGGAGCCTACAATCTATGGCTTATGCTGTGCAATTTAAGACCAGCCTGAGCCAACAGCAGTGGAGAACTGCATCATTTCCTGGAGTGGGAGTGTGCCAGCTGCTGCCCTCCTTGCGAAGATAAAGCTTGCACATCTGGCGTGCTAAGCCAGCTTTGCTCTTTCCTTTGGGTCAGTGACCATCCCCAGGGATCCAGTAAAAACGCAGGATGCAACAGACCTCTGAGAGAGAAGCAAAACCACCTTGAGGCACAGGCTGTGCAGGCGATTGTCTAGAGCAGCAGACTGCTAGGCTTGTGAAACGGCCAAGATTTTGTCTATGTTGTGTAGCATTGTTGTGTACTGTGTGCCTAGATTTGCTGCTGCTGCTGGTACTCTGGCTGAGGAAGGGGTCAGGGTGGGTGAAGCCATAGTTACCGCAATGGGGGAGCAACTCCAGTGCAAATCCTTTTTCCAAATCTCCCATTCCTGCAGCTGGGGTGGTATGTCCCTGACCTGCCACCTTCTGAACAACAAAACTTACATTTTCTGAAAAAGAGACTGCTCTGTATACCTGTACAATTTATGCAGTGCTGTGTAGACAGCCTCATGCTGGGGCTGTATAAATGAATATATTTAAGTAGTACAGTGCACTGTCTTGCAGAGATATTAGTTTGGCTGCCAG
Source organism: Rhinoptilus africanus (assembly GCA_013400135.1). NCBI lineage: Eukaryota > Metazoa > Chordata > Aves > Charadriiformes > Glareolidae > Rhinoptilus > Rhinoptilus africanus. The sequence continues at coordinate 765,553 of VXBO01005180.1, forward strand.
AAGCATAAATTAATAGTTTTCCACTGGGGCAAGTTTGGATGATGTATGATGAGGACAAAATTTTTAGCAGGGCATAGGACAGGGGTAATGGCTTTAAACTAAAAGAGGGAAGATTTAGACCAGATATAAATTAGACATTTGTTAAAATGAGGGTGGTGAAACACTGGCACAGGTCGCCCAGAGAGGCAGTAAATGCCCCATCCCTAGAAACATTCAATCTCAGGTTGGACGGGGCTTTGAGCAACCTGATCTAGTTGAAGATTTCCCTGCTCATGGCAGGGGGGTTGGACTAGATGGCCTTTAAAGGTCCCTTCCAACACAAACTATTCTATGATTATTCTGATGTGGCTATAACAGTTGCAATTTTTGAGCCAGTTCATTTGCAGCTGATTTGGATATGCTACATGCTGCTACAGTGCCTGGTGTGGATTTATCCTTTGTGCTCTCCCTTCCCTCGCATCCTCAGTAGCTGTAGTGACCTACCCCAGGTCAGTCATAAATTTGCTAGGGCAGCTCAGACACTGAATATACTGAGTAAGCAGATGGTGTACCCAACTCAGAGTGGTTTAGATGTCATTTTATGATTAAAATCTGTGTAGTGAGCATAATTCTTTCAACAGGCTACTTGTGGTAGGCATTTATAAAACAGTATCTAAGAGGACGAGATAATGCATGTGGGTGGTCATTAGGCAGGAGTTCAGCTATAGGTGTCCTCAGAGAGTGTGGGAAGACTGTGAGACCATGTGGCACTTAGAAGTGGTATCAGACAGTGGAAGTGGAGGTAGTGAGAAAGGATTTGCATACAGTGTGAGGAGTCTGCTGAGCCTTCAGAACAGGTTTGAATGTGAGTAAAAAGGCTCAAGTAAATTAGTGCAGGAATTTGGACCTTTCAAAGAGGAAGAGAGGAGGAGAGATCTGCCTCTGATGGGGATTCTACTACAACTTGTCCGCTTTACTCCACCAGAATTCATTCAGTGAGAGACTCCCCTGAGCTTGTTTGCTGGGGAGGCAAACAGCAGTAAAAGAAGCCAAATTAACTTTGTGAACATTACTTTTCCCTAAAAGGCAGAATGTTATGTCATTTAAAAAAAAAATAGTAATGAGTCTAGAAATAGACTTGTTCTGTGAATTTGGTGCAGTTACATTTGTTTCTATTCTTCCAGATGGAGACAGAGAGGAGTAAAAACAGAAAAGCGAGGTTCTTCCGCACTCCTCCCATCCTTGCTCATGCTCCCGGTCACACAGCGGGGCAGTGCAGCAGCCCCATGTGTGCACCCACAGCCTCCTCTTCTGCTCAGCTGCCTGAAGCAAGCCAAGACTCCCCTTCTCCTGAGGCACACAGGAAAATGCAAACAAAGGAGGACAAGTCAGCAGTTAATCAGTTTGAAAGGAACATATCATCTGTTAGTTGTGTTCTAACCGTTGTGTACTGGCTGCATGGGTTAACGGGTTACTTCCTCCCTATAGCAACAGAGTGCATGAGAGAACACACACTTTGTCTTACTCTCTCACTCCTGCAGATGCAGGGATATAACCCATGCGTATCTTGCACAGAGTAAGTGGACCACCAGTTGTCTATTTCTTGTTTTCCACAGAAGCCTGAATTTATCCTTATTAAAATGAAGATTCACTATTCTTCCAGGAGCTGTCCAAGGGGGAAACTGGATAAACAGCAAGGATTCACACTACACGTGTGTATAAGCACTGGTATGGATTTGGGTTCTTTTAATACATCTTCACAAAATTTTCCTTCTTTTATAGGAATTCATGGACAATGTCAGCAACAAAGTCCCATGTTTCACTCCCTGCGAGGACACGCCAAGTTAATAAACATAAAAAGACCCCTATGGCAGAGAGATGTTTTCTTTCAATTTCTAGGTTCTCCAAATGTGATCAGTGACTCACAGTGTCTAAGCTGGGGCCTCCATGAGCTCAGCTTTTTCTGAAAGCTGTGACTCATGTAGTTGTCCCCAAAATTGACATATCCCAAATCGCTAAGTATTTCAAAAAATGTTCTTACTCTTTCTTTTCTTTGCTTTCCAAATGTTTTGTCTAGATGTCCTCACATACAGGTGTCCTTCAGGATCCTCTCCACACTGAGCACACTGAAAATAGATAAATAGATAAAATAGATAAATATTCAAACAAAGGAATAGCTAGTGTCACTGAAGATGCCTGGGGCTGCCCTATAAAGAATATCCCATTGGTCAGGCATTCATCCGTAGATGTTCTGTATTTCTCTTGCCTTGAGAGTGTTCAAACCTACAGACCCCAGCCCCCAAGAAAATAGTCATCAGAGTATTATCACCTTCAGTCCTTTTTAGTTGAAGCTGGAGTCACAATGAGGAAAAAATACACATTTCAGGATCACAGAGGAAGGGGGAGTCAGACTCTGCAGCAGTTTGCTTCACATAATGAAATTCAATAAATCAGACAAATAAACAAGATTTCTAAGGAATGTTGATGCTTAAAATTCATTAGCATATGTAAAAATCATGCTACTATTAATTATGCAACTGTCTCAGAGATGTTGCTTTAGAGCAGCAGAGGTGCTGGTTACTTTCATGCATTTTTTTCTCTTTCATAATATACATAGTACAGAAATTCACTACTGAAATTATTATTAAATCATATGCTGATGAATGAGCACAAAACTATTAATGGCACATAGTTTGCAGAGCACGTGTCCACTAGAGTATCAAGCAAATCTTATAGTATACCCTATGTGCTTTGATTTTCTCTGTTAGATGATTGAAAAATATTCATTAACAGATTTCTCTAATGAGCTGTGTTCAAGCATAAAGTAGGCCACTCCTTTTATAATTTAAGTGTGGGTTTTGGAATATAAATATCCTCCAATTCCCTATAGGAACAGACTTCAAATAGGGATTTGGTCTTAACATAGATTTCAGAATCTTTGAAGGGTCTTTGAAGTTTATAATTGGGTCCAAGCTGAAATGTGATGTCATCCACTCAAATACTGGAGTTTACTCTGCTTATGGCTGCTGGAAAAGATACACTTCAGTTTTGGAGATATATTCTCCAAATTCTTTGGATACATATTTACACGTAAAGTTGGGAGAATGTTCACATTATGAAATCAGTACAGCACCCCCTGAGCCTCTGGTCTGTTAATCCCGGATCCCATTCATACAATGACATCAGCCTCACTCTCTTTGTTTGCCATTAAGTTAGTAAAGAGAGGGGGTTTTGTGCTTTTATTTTGCAAGGTACCGAGAATGCTTAAGCACAGCAATAGGCAGTTTTTAATAATATACATAAAGGCTAAATCTTATAAAAAACAAAATAGTGTTTTCTTGTCTACACCGGTGGAAGCACAGGGTGAGACAGCCCCCTGAAATACCAAACTGCCTTGCTGTTGTGCCGTTCTGAAGCCTGTTATAAGCGGGAGCCTTTGCAACGTGGCCTGAGAGTGAAATGGATCTCAACTTCTGGCCTCCCTGGAGAGGGAAGCCCAGCTGAGGACATCACTTGTCAGAGGTGGCTTTTCCAAGCTGGATGAGCTCACTGCGATTTGCTGTCCCTTTCAGAGTTGAACAGAGTGACAGACCAGGAGCATTCTGCTTCAATGCAGTTAAATAGCTAGTCATGTGATGAAGTGGAGGGACTAAAGCTTTTGCTATTTCCTCTTTACTCAGAACAATTTGCAGCTGATGTTAAATTGAAAATTCACTTTAGCTACAAGCTCCACCACAGCTGTCCAGCCAGGCTCCAAGCTGAGTTGCTGCACTCACCGTTGCTTTGGCTTTCTCAAGTAGAGACAAAGGAGTCTTCACATATCGGCAAATAAAAAAAAAACAGAGAGAGAGAATATGTCTTGGCACAGAGGTTTGGCAGATGTGACACTGGGTGACAGTGCATTATAAGCAAAACCCACACGTAACCTGCTATGTCTTCCGATGGCTCCAAGGATGAATGTAGAAGAAGGGTCCCACCAGAAACAGACTGTAACTTTGGAATGAGTGGAAGGCAATTTCATTGTCCACTGTGGCTACTGAGCCATCTAATGCAGCTAAAGAGAGCCTGGTTTCAGACTAACAACTGCTCTGGAGGAATAAACATGTAAAGGCTCTGCTCCCACAGGTGTGTTTTAATGATTAGATTATAATTACATTTCCTCATGCCTCATTTTCTTTTAGGTCTGTGATCACTGGCCTTCTGGTGCACATTTACATTCTCCTTCAAACCACTTTTCATCTCAGAATTCACAGTGAGATTTCTTCCTTCCGAGGCAAACACCTGAGATGGTAGGCTTTGTGTCAAAGGAGAAAACTGCTGCCACCAAATTCAAGTCAGTCATGATCTTATACAGCCATCCAAATGGCGAATGAGAAGGAAAACCCCCCACATTTTTGTAATATATGCAAGGTATCAAGATGATTGAAATCTAATATCAAGCTCGGCAACTTTCTTTCTTCTTTTTTCTCAGCCAGAAGACTCTGGGGACACTCCTGAGACTGAGAGTACTGTCACATCATAATTTAATCACTTCTTCCTTTTCCTTTCCTGGAAAGTCATCTTGGACGGTGTCTTCTGTGCTGAATGCACAATCAAAACCCCATTAGTTATACTGTCAAAACCAAATTCATTAAACTTCCCGATCGAATTTAGGCAATTGTTCTTCAATGTCATCAGTGCAGTCAGAATAATTCTTCAATTATTTTTCAGTGAGGAAAAATTCCAGGGCTCGGAGCGAGCAGCAATTTCTGCTCCTGTAAGTCACACTTGCTTTTTCATTGCCCCAGTTTTATTGTAAATGTTCAAAGACATAGTTTTGAATTCCTGTAAACTGGCAGTCTATTCACTGAGACACATGAACAAGTCAGGTAATTAGGCTAATCTTGACAGCCATAAATCACCTGTGCCTTCAAACCTGAAATCACTATGAAAGCTTGTTTCTCAGGCCAGAATTCAAAGAGACAAAACAGCCATTTTCAATGCAATAGTCAGCTCATTTCCTTTTGAAGTCACTTTTGATGACTGCCTTCTATTTTTCTCACATCACTGAAAACAAGCATGAATTCACTGCCCAAACCTTAATAAAACTGACAGCTTTGCAGCCTGACTAATGCACAGCCATTTCCAAGATAACCAGCAATTTTTAAGATGTAGTTTGCTGCAATAAATACCAGAGTGACTGAACTTCTGCTTGTTCTTTAATTTTCATCACTCAGCCAAGGCTCTCCAGTTGCTGCTCACGGTCCTCTGTGTGTTACCAACATCCACCACTCATTGTGAAAAATTCACTGTGCCTTCAGTATTTCTTTAGCCATAGTTCATTCTGGCACAGCTTTATGCTTTGAGAATACTCATGAATAATCCACTCAGATCCATGCCTCCCTATGTAAAGGGCTGGAAAATGCTTGTGAAATTGGTACTTCTAATTGAACAGATCTTAACATTTTGTGAGATTTTCCAGCGCTTGCGAAACCAAGCTGTAAACAGTTTTCTACAATTACCTGTCTGGTAAAGAGAGAAGGGTATTTGGCAGAATTATCATTTAAGCCATATATTCAAAATGCTAGATGGAGTGAATAAGCTGTGCAGTGTGACTGGCCAAACATGCCACAAAAGACACGGTAGCCTCCCTTTTCTCCCTATGCTCCTCTCTGCAGAAAATCTGTGTTTGAGGGCCCTTCTTACTTGTTAGACTTGTGACCAAGAGAGATGCGAACTCAAGTCACTACTAATCAGCCAATGTCAGTTTATATGCTCAATGGAAAGAAGCACCTGCAATGACAAAGTTAGAAGGACTTAATTCTCTTTTATATAGATTTTATGTATATGCCATTGAACCAATAGCTTGGGGCTAATGCATGAAGAGCAGTGAAACAAACTTCTGCTGATTCTCTGTCCTTTTGATACCATACTGAATTACTAAGACAGCGTGCCTCCACATCGTCTGAACATGGCTTATATTCTGTTTTCTCATGAGCAGGAGAATCTCAGCCATTCTGGTAGGCTTTCAACTCTGTATAATCTTCCTCTGGGCAATGCATCAACGTCTATGGCACTTTTATACATCTGTTGATTCTCCTCACCACTCAGAGGCAGTTTGCAAGACAAGTGGTATGGGGTTGCATCTCCTAATGAGTTGGCAGAATTTATTGCTTACTACAGGAAGCATACTTAGCTCTGCCTAAAAGCTCTCCAAGTCCTCCTTAAGCCTACCACTCGTCTGACCAGACCTTCACTGTGTTTCTACATGCTCTCTTTTGAAGATGACTACTTATCTGCATCTGATGATCATAGCCACATTCACAAATGTAAGCCACCTCTTACACATCTATATCAGGGGCAAGAGAAGGTTTCTAGAGGTATGTGAAAGCCAATATTGAACTGGGACATGGGAACTTCTCCCTTACCTCATGTAGGCATGAAAAATCTGTTAAAGATGGTCTGGTTGACAAAGATCTGCCTGTAACAAATTCAGCAAGAGCAGGGCTTGGCAGAGAAAGGCTGAATGGGGAAGTGAGGAGATTTGAGATAAGAGAAGGGACATTCTGAGACAGACATGGGAAGGGTGTGAAGATTTGCATCTGTGGAAGACAGTCCTAGAGGCAGGAGTAGAGGTCTTGGGGAAATACACAAGATTTCCTTTGGGGACCAGGCAACTTCAACTCCTGCAAGCAATTTGTCTGTCACCAGCTATGGAGCAGTTACCGCAGTGATGGGCAAACTGCACGAAGGCTGTAGAGAGGCTCTAGCTGCAGTCAACACACACTCAACACATGGAGAGTGGATAGGATTCATTATGCCCCCCCTGCTGTTAGGTAATAAAGGCTTCTGCTGGGCTGGTAGTGTAAAGGTAGTGTATGTACTGCACCTATGTGTTCTGTGGATGCTCTGTGATCTGAAATGACCTGGAAAATGCGTTTTGCTTTCAGATATGTTCTGGCATGCTCCAAAGCACACACAAACAATCTCTTGCAAACTGAAAGGCTTTTTGCCATACCACTTCAAACAAGCTTATCAAAGAAATACCTGTGGTAGTTATGTCTCTGGGCAAAACCCCCACAGCACAGAGAATTAAAGTAATGACCATCCTTTGTATTCCCATGTATTTTAACACCTTGGAACTCACAGTGTCTTAGGAACTCTAAGTCGTAACACCCCAGCAAGACAGAGAATATTATTCTCCACTTTGACAGATGAAGAAGCTGAAGCGCAGACTGTGCAGATGACTCACCAGCATAGCGAGGAGTATAAAACATCCCTGGAGTAGGAGATGAGAGTTACAAAGCAAGCCTAAAAAAGAGCTTCATATATATATACATAAAACACATATCTCATGCCAGTCACTTTCACTTGGAGAACATTTCTCCTTTTGCCCTTTTTATTGCTATCATTCATCCTGTACTTTCCTTAAATCCACATAAACTGTACTAGTTTTTCAGTCCCGTCATTTGCCATTTTTGTCATGCATAGTATTTTCTACCTGAGCAATCTTGAATTCACAACTGAATCTCATTGTAGGTGGTCTTGCACAGGCCATCCACTGACTTTCTTAATTCATAGCCCATAAATTCTTCTACTCTTCTATTGTGTAGAAGCCAAGTACACTCAGAAAACCATTTTTAGTTAGCTTTCTGGTTCTTTCACATTCTTTGTAGGATTCTCGCTGAATAGTCTACCAGTCCAACTGTTTTCAAAGAAATGTTATTTCATTTGCAGCTTCCTGAACAGGTTTGTGGCAAAGCAGGATATAAAACCAGTACCTTAATTCACTAAAATTTCCCATGGCAGTTCAGCTCTGACAAACCTTTCTTTAAAGGCGAGCACAATATGTTAAACGTCCAGAGAGTTCAATGCTGTTGCCTTTGGATACCACATAACATGGTACCAAAATACGAGAAAGATATAGAACCAGAAACTCTGCACAGAAATGCACTAATTAGATCATTGCTTATTCAAGGGAAGAGATCTTTCATCTCCAGGAACTCAGGCAATTAGGTGAGGTCCCTCACAGTACACCACAGGGGCAGTCAGCTGATACTAATGAGTTTTGTGCTGTAGTTGAGTAAACAACCGGTCATCACGGTCTCATTAAGGCTCTTCCATTTCCATGTTTTCTTCCCAGATGCTGGGCTCTGTGGTCTGGTAACGTGTAACGGCCTTGTCATTACTTTGTGCCTGCACATATCGCTTCTGCTTGTTCCTTCTACTCCCTGCCCACACTGTTTTGTCTGCAGTGTGGGACTGGTGCTGACCCTGCCCGTTCGGTTCTCACCCCATCAGCATCATTCTTTTCACGTCCTAGCACAGCTTCCACTGAATGCACAAACCTGCTTAGAGACGTGCCTCTTTCTTGAGCTCATTTTACCTGCGATGAAACTTCCACTTACAGAGAATAACTCTTTCAGTTCTGGTCAGTTCTTGCTAGTCCGTAGAGCAGCCGTCACAACTGGATGAGTTTTAGGCTATTTTATAATGATCATTTACAACAAAGCAGCAAATTTTAAAGTTACACTGACAGCACTTCTACTTCAAGCTATCCAAATGTTTCAACATAGTAGCTAATTTTCATTATAACTCTTGAGCCTGTTGGCTTTTTTTCCACTTATCAAATAATATTTTGAGCTTTTATTCCAAAATAGAAGTTTCTGCACACAAGGACTCACTAAAGACTGAAAGTAAATCTGTTTAGCCATTTGAATTCATAGAGAGAGTAAAGACTGGCTTTAAAAGCAGATAACACAAAGTAATTTGTGGACTCTGGGCCAGACTGTGCTCTCCAGTGTGTATCCACTGTAACTTTATACTAGAGTAAATGACAACAGATGCGTGATGTGAGCAGCTATGAGAGATTAGACCCTGAACAGCAGACCAGGTCAGAGAAATTTGTGTAGCACTAGAGACTGATGGAATCAGCCATTCTGCTGAAATCTAAGACCTCATCAAATCGGATCAATATCACTTGTATCTTATTTACAAAGAAAACTAGACTACATCAATACACAGCTTTAAGTACTTCAATTTCTTATTTAGTATATTTCAACATAGCTTCTTTCATATCAACAGAAATAAGAATACCTGCAATGAAACCAAAGATGGAATTCAGTCACTTAAACAGAGGTATACCTATTGCCATTTGAGATGAACTGGCTGCCAGCTGATGCTTCAGAAAGGAGAAGGTCTCCCAAAGGTCCTGTGCACAATTAATATAACATGGGCATATAGATACAGTTATAAATATATGCATTATATGTTCATATTTATGCAACAAAATCCCAGCACCGGTGATTGTCAATATCTGAGTTTAATGCCTGGATACATTTCAGCATTCAAAGTTAACTTCTTTAGATTTCTCTTACAATGAAAGATTAATATGAATTTACTTGTTTTATGGTCCTTGAACTTAAGCCATAACATCTTCCTTAAAATGCATTTGCTCCACATTTTGTATGTACTGCTCACTCTGATGCTTCTTGATCTATTGTGCATAGTATGCCATTGTTTCTAATCAAGAACAAATTCTTCTCATAAACAGGTATCTATAATGTCTGTCTATGCAGAATTTATTTGGGACAGCTTATCTTAAAAAAATCCTCCAAATTAAGACACTTATTCCAGGAGGAGAGTATTTTAGAAGTAGATAATGCTAGGAAAATATGCTCTCATGCCGAATAAGATATGTGCTTAGAATTATACTGAATTCAGTAGTACTGTATATATATACAGATATATATGTATGTGTGTGTATATGTATACCACCTTCATCCAGGGTAATTTTCAGATGTATGCAAAGCCCGGGTTATTTGCACTTAGTTATATGAAACAAGCTTTTTCTTGTCGTATGCTTTTCTTTCCCAACCTTTTCTTTCTTGAAGTAACCTAACTCTTTTCAAACAGACCACAGAAATTTATTTTTTTTTTTGTCACTGAGAGAACCCTGGGGTATCACAGAGCAGGCACAAAGAACATAACAATGCCCAAGAAGTAAAGTATGCTTTATACAAGCATATTTAAGCAGTAGAACCTGTCTCATCTCCCAGCTTGAACATATTTCACAATAAGCGCAGGAAAACTTGAAAGGGTGGGGAAAGTAAATACTGCCTGTTTTAATGCCCTCTGAAATGGTAATTTGCTAGAAAATTAACATGAAGATGAAGACATCCACTCACAAAGTACACCCAAAACATAGTGAGCCACCAAAATTTAAAAAAATAGGAGGTTTTCGTTTGGTTTTTTTTATTTATATTATGAAAAACAGGGCTCATGAGGTAGAGCAAAATGCAGAACTTTGAGTGCAGGTTCAGCTCTTGGTTTGAGTTGCTGCTTCACCAGAAACTTTTTAAATAATAGAGAAGGCACCTGGGGTCTAGACCCCTTTAAATTGACCCTTATGCTTCTGTAACCCATAGGTATGCGCTGAATGTCGATAGAGGTCTCATCCTGGCTGCTGATGTGCAGAGGAGGTTCCTGACTGCTGCACTCTCAGACATTCTTAAGGATGAGTTAGAACATGACTGCACCTGATTGACAAGTGAAACACAACATAAAGAGCTGAATGAGCTGATTTCTGGCCATGGGAACCCCTAGCAAGCAGAAAGCTGAAAAGTAGGGTCTTTCTCAGTCTACATTTACAGAGGACGTGTGACTGTATCTATGGAAAGAGAAAAATTACTCTGAGAAACGTCTACCTCTCTTCCTTCAGCTCATTCGTATAGGCAGACCATCTCTATGTCAGGAAGAATTGTACTCAGTTTTACGCTCATGAAGCGGGATTTGTCTAAGGTGGTTTTAATGGAGCCCACACTGCAATGTCAAAGAGAGAGTCAAGCCCAGTCTTGTTTATGTGGATAGTTTTTTCCAGAGATTGAGACCGCCAATTAATTTTGCACAGATAACTAAAAAGCTGTTATGGTAAAGTTTGTTTTTTCCTACTGAGCAGGGTTCCTGCAAAATAATTGACCTGGAAGTGAGATAGCCAAGTACCTTTATCCATCCTTGGATACATTATCTGGTTTTTAACATACGTTTTCCTAAAAAAGGACTAGGAGTTGATATCCAGCTTTTGAAAATTATTAAATATTCTGTTCTCATTTACACCAAAGTTAATAACACCACTGAAGAATCTGATCCACAAAGTAATGGCAAATATTTCCCCTGACATGAACACAACTCATTCTTCTGTTATGTAACTTGAACAGATTTTTTTTTCTTTTGTTTTCCTTTGTGGTTATTTCCTTTTTCTTTTTTCCTATTTTTTTCCCCCTATAGATTTAACATGAAAACAGATGGGAGTTCTGGCCAACATAGATATTCATGAGACAGAGAGAAATTTAATGTAGTGGGTTTAATTTAGCTAGTACATAAATGAATGGCTGTCCTTCTGTTTGTCTTTTGGTTATGTTCCTCTTTGTCTGTGGTTTACAAATGAACTCTTCTTTCTCTACTAGAAAAGGTCATTGCATTCCTGCAATTTTCGTGTTACATTTATGAGGCACATCCCTTTTATTACATCCAGTCATCCTTAAGCCAAGCACCAAGAAATTGAAAATGCAGCACTGTTTTGTGCATATGTGGAACATGATCAGGAACAATCCAACTAGACAATGAGAATACTAGATACTGTCCCAATGGCAAGAAACTTATCTATCAATTGTAATAAATGTATTCCAGAAGGATATTTAGATTCTTTAGTTGATATAAAAGAAAATACAGATACTTATCCAATTACAGCTAAGATGCTATTACAATCACACGGCTTCATTAAGTGCCTTGCTCTTGCATGAAACATCTAAATAGACATTGTAACACTATATTAAATAGCACTCTATAATACAATACGGAATAAAATAAAACCCCACTGTGTTTGTGAGCTAATGTGAGTTAAAACCAAAAAAGACTTACATTTCACAGTGAATATTCCATCTATAAACATTCTTCAAAATACCATAACTTTAGCTATAGTTGTTTCCAAAGTGATTGCTGTGTTAACGCTGTTCTTAATTGTTTATAAGGCACTGAAAGATTCTACTTTTGGTCTCAACTTCTCTGTGTCTTGCCTCAAATAAAAAATGTAGTTTGTCTTCTTTACCATCTGTTTTCCTTATAATACCTGTGTCTCCTTGTTTGTTCTTTCTCTTTTCTGACCTCAGCTGAAGTGAGTGTAGGTACTGTGACATAAAATTAGACACAACAGCAAATCTTTGTGCAGCAAAACTATAAATATGTGCGCTGACCTTTGAAGATTACGTACAATGAATTCTAAACACACCTGTGATATCCTGTAAGCCACAAATGAAGAGCAGCTTTTATGAATAATTGTGTGCAGTGATGGGTGTACTTCTTCTGCAAAGGCAAAACCTCTAACTCCCAATACTGCTACAATTCTCAACCTGAAAAATAATGTTTTTAGATATACAGAAGGAGTACATTCTATATTTCAGTGTTGATACTCTACCTCCCATTCTGGAATCTGAAGTGCATCTTACTGGTATATAAAATGGAGCAGGTCCCATTCTCAGGCCCTGAGGGCAAGTTGCACCATACAGATCATATCTGTACAGCTAAATTATATTTCTGTCACCCACCTCTGAAAGACAATAGCCTTCTCTGTGCTCCCTAATGGAAACAACTGCCGGCCTGACCTGCCCCTTTGCTGGGAGTGTTTGCCAAACCCATGTGAATGTAAGCGTGCTAGCCACATGGAGTGCTCCGTGCTGGGCCTTGGCCTTTAGGATAGGATTATCGCCAGCTCATGTGATGTGTAGCACTTGTTCAATTGTCATTTGATATTCAGTTTGTCTTTCAGCTTTTCTGCCTTGCAAGTATAGTTTGACTCTCTCTGATAGTACATTATGGACAGCTTTTCTGAGATCTTCAGTGTATTTCCTTAGGTCATAAGAGTTCCAGAGGAATGCAAAACCTGTGTCCATTTTCTGTCTTTATCTTCTGATATATCTTTCCAGTAAGCAGATTTAACTGCTTTCAGAGTTACCCAGTATTTCTGGTGAGACCGTAGACCTTCAGGGATGGATGTGATGCTTCTTCTCCTGGTGTCTTGGATACGAGATACAAACACTGTATAACAGTTCACAGCAGTTCCGCTCTCCTGCTTGACCCAGCCTGCATAGTCCGTAGCAAGGACTAAGGGCCTGAATCTGCTTTTACCGCCCCGCCTCAGCCCTGTGCTATACCAGAAGTACAGCATTGAAGAACATTTGAAATATTTTACTCCCCTTTTTCATCTTTTTTTCAACTGTCTAATACAATTATCAATGATGTTAAAGTTAACTAATCATCAGTGTGCAATAAGTAATGCAGTGGCATTTAAATGTGATGCTGAAGCGCCATGAAGCAAATGACTCTTGATTGTTGCCATGATATAGTTATCTCCTCATGCAATGTGATTTTTACAACAGGTAATGAAAAGCACTTTCCGTGAATATAACAATTGCTGACACAAAAACTAATGGCTAAATCTACATAGAGATACTTCTAGGCAGAACAGGAAGCCAAAACTTCTTTCTTCCCCATAGTCTCTAAACAAAGGCACAATTCTGAAGTTTTTAGATCAACACCTTACACAACATATTTTTCTGGTTTGTATTCTTCCCTGATCACCATTCTGGATAAATGATATTGGTTTGGTGTTGGTATCATGAGACCAGAATTTATTCCTTTCTGCCTAGAGTACTTGGGAGTTCTCAAGTAGCAAAAGTCTATCAGTATATTTTCACAGCTCAGTGTGGTATTCTGACATCACACAGAAATACAAAACTGGGAATTATCCCTCTGATTAGATAACATATCAGTGTTCAACATAAGTCATGTGTGCTCTTAGCTTTCTTGGTATGAAGTCGGGGTTTATTCTTGAGCACACCACGATAACTGAAAGTAAGCAGGTACAAGACTTAACAGGGTTTGCAAAACATAATTATATTCTGTTTATCATAAACATACACAGAACTAGAAAAAATAATAACACACTTGTGAGAATTTCTCTACCTCAGTTGCCTTCTCTTTAAATTTTATTGGATACGCTTCAGAGTCCTATGAGAAATCCAGGATCCTCCACACTAAATGTGAAAGATGTCACCACACTTATGGCCTCTATCTCCCTCCCAAGAAAGCAATTTTATTTCTTCTTTGGCTTGTCTCACCTGCTACAGCTAACTGTGAGCTAATGTGAGACTGGAGCGTTCCAGTGTGATGTAAACTTTGAGCACAGAAAATTTGCTAATGGCAAACCCACCTGAAATATATCTCTCTGCATTATGGGGGGTTTATAAAAACTTGTTATGAATCACTTCAGTGAGAGCTGCAAAACCTGCACTGGAGAAAGAAACAAGATTCAGGTATTTCAGACTGTTTGAGGATGATTTTGATTATAGCTGTAGACATTGGATTGTGTTGTATGAATTTATGTCCCTTCATGGCTGTCCAGCATTCCTCTGTCAGGGTTAATTCTCCTCTTATTCACTGCTTTTCAGCTACAGTAGTTTTCAAGGGGAGCTGTTCTGCTCTTGGAGAAATCCAGCAGCCTCAGATGCTGGTTTGGTGCAGAACAATTGGAAAAAGCTGTTTTTTCTTTTGGATTCATTCATCACAGGCCAAAGAGTTTTCTTTGGCCTGTATCACTGACCCTTTGGATTCTGTTCTAGCACGTAAGCAAAAAAGAACCCCATATTCAATCCAAGGTTGCAATCTGGACATGGCACACATGGGAAGTCCCAAATTCACATCAGTGTTATAATTTGTATGTAGACATATTCCACATACGTTTATAGTTTTACAATACCTTAACCCCGTAGTTTCGTCTGAATAGTTAAATAGGGGGTATTGTCATGGCAATAAATATAGGAAGTGATCGCTTGCTTATTTATCACAAGATTTACCATGAGATCTCTTGATAACCATATTTCATTTATTGCTTTAAAGAAGGGCTAAGAAAGGTAGTTGTGTCACATGCTTTTTGAAAAGTTTTCATAATAAACCAGGAACATACACATTAATGCCTTTGCTATAAGTTACCACTGTATGATTTTTCATATATTTTCTGCCTGTTAATGCTAAAGACTGCCCAAATGAGACTTTATTTTAAGAAATTAATAAATAATAGGCAATTCTGCACTGGTTTTAGAATATCTATTAGAAAAACATTTGGTTTTGCAGATGATAATGGTAATTTATTTCTTTCACTTGGGACAGGTGAATACTTCCAGTATTTCAGATGCCAGTAATGGAGTTGAAGTATAATCTTTACTATGCTTAAGTCAATTAGCCAATTCTTATTGCCTTTTTCTTTAATATTTTCACAGAATGAGAGAATAGTTGAAATTGGGAGGGGTATCTGGAGGTTACCTAATCCATGTTCAAGAATGGTCACCTAGACACGGTTGCCCAGGACCATGTACAGATGATTTTTTAATATCACCAAAGAGGGATAATCTACAACCTCTCTGGGTAACCTGTTCCAGTGTTCATGTAGAGAGCACTGGACACCCAGTTCCTTTTCTGCAGAGTTGCTTTCTAGCCGGGCAGTCCCCAGGATGTACTGGTGCCTGAAGTTACTCCTTCTTAGGTGCAGGATTTTGCATTTTACCATGTGGAACTTCATGAGGTCCCTGTCAGGCCATTTCTCCAGGCTGTCAAGGTCACTCTGAATGCAAGCATGACCCTCTGATGTATCAGCCACTCCTCCCAGTTCCGTATCACCAGCAATACCCTTGAGAGTACATTCTGTCCCATCATCCAGATCATTAATGAAGACGTTGAGGAGCACTGCACCCAATATCGACCCCTGGTGTACATCACTAGTTATTGGCCTTCAATTAGACCATCCCACTAATCACTACCCTCCAAGCTCAGCCATTCAGACAGTTTTCAGTCAAGACACTGTCAGTTTGTCCAGTCCGTATTTCATCAGCTTTCCTTTGAGGATCTTATGGAAGACAGTGTTGAAAGCATATTAAAGTCAAGGGAGACAGTGTCCACTGCTCTCCACTCATCTACCAAGCAAGCCATTTCACCATAGATAGTTATGGAGTTGGTTTGGCTAATTTGGTTGAGTCAGCAACAGAGAATTTCTCTGCAAGGCATAAGGGCTAATAGAGCACTGTCTCATGCTGAAGTTACTTCAGGGTTTCTGAAGTCATTGAAGATTTAGTAAAGATCAAAAGCCTAGAGACAGCTGAGCTTGAGCATTTACAAAGGAGCATAAGCTGGTTTCTGTCCAAAGGCCTCCAGAAACCTGAATGCAATGGTGCAAGAAGGGACAGATCTATCTTTCTTTTTTTTTTTCTACTGACCAAAATAAGGTCTGGGAAGAGACTGCAGTCGTCTTCCTCTTCAGTTGTAACAATGGAGACGCTGAAAGAGGACATCTAATTCTGTCTTAGCCAACAGTAAGGTTAATGCTTGGTGGAAGTTATCCTTAATCAACACAGTAAGTAATGGCGTAGGGTTCTTGAACTGTCAGGAGATACCTGCCTGAACCAACACTACGCCTGCTAAAAAATCTAATACACTAAAAAAGAAAAGATAACTGGATGCCAGAAAACATCTGTCCTCAAAGAGATCTGAGGGAACTGAGACTACACTTAACCCATGTATCTACACTTGGTCATGGGCAGATATGTACAGCTGGCTACGTGTTTCTAACTCATTATAGATTCATTTTCCAAATCTGGAGATCTTTTTTTATTTCTTCATTTCAGTTTTACAGTTTAAAAATTATTTGCTACCAGAAAATGAATTCTAATTGTGACCTTTTCCACCATTTTGTATCAAACTTCTTACTGAATTATAATTACTTCATATATTAGGCAGCAAATTCTTTGCAGGAGGTATAACATTCTCTAGGTTGAATTCCTTGAGGAGTTGCCTGGGAGCAATGTGAAAAAATCACAAAAATAAGTGGGTTTCAAGTTTTTCAGCTGATACATCAAAGATGGTGACCTTTCCTTGAAGAAAATACATGTGGACTTCTAATTCACTTACATTCATCTTTTTAAAACAAACAAACAAAACACTCAAAAAACTAGTTAGAGATTTTGAAGTTGTTTTTGTGTTCTTATGTAATCTTCCACATTGTTATATTCTACTTCAAAACTGGTTAAGAACAGAAGACATGACTGTACTAAGGGTATACAATCTTTTTGGCATGAAGGACTTACAGCATCATCTGTGTCAGTATTATACTAAAAGGTAGTTATGGGCAGGTTGAAAACTCTCATTTAACATCTTCTTTTTTTAGATAACATGCCTATTCTGCATGATGAAAGACAGTCCAGCTATTAGAAATACAATACAGAAATAGGTCAGTGGTGGATTACTGTGATGCTGTGGAGAGCATGGGTTTGCAAATGTCAGTCTTTAGGGGTCCTTTGAGAAGCTAGCATAAGAGGGATTTTACTGAGCCACAGACTTTCTCAGTTCAGTGTTTCCTGTTTCATACCCAAGAAACATAGCAGCAATTAATCAAAGTGACTGAAGTCCACGTGAATGTAATGTAATCACAGCTCTTGTCTTTCACTAGTTTTGGCTAAAGTCAGGTAAAAGAAGTAACTTAAGATGCAGATACCATATCATGCATATTAATTGAAAATGGCAAATTGAAACTGCTTTGCCTAATTGTTCTTGTACTTATTTCCATGGATATCATTTCAAACAGGAATGATCAGTTAAACAATACATTTCTAATGAAGCATTAGCAAAAAAATGTACCTTTTTTTCCTTGTGAAGGAAGCTCTTTCCAAGTTTTACTCAGCCAACTTGGGAAGAAAGCAATATCATGTGATCAGCATGTTCTAGCACAGTTTGGATTTTGCATATTCCTGCCAGCAGAGTTTATATATAAAAATTATTTACAAGAAATATCTGGTGAATAAATTTGAATTGCAAAAAAAAATTTATTTTTAAATTGAAAAAGTCATAAATAATTCTTAGGTGATTTGACTAGGAGAAAAAGATACAACAACGAAATTATTCATGGAAGATTAGCTACTAAGATTTATCTCACATATTTTAATAAGTAATTCTAAATAGGATTGCAGTTCTCTCTTTGTAAGTATCACAGATTATCACTGGAAAAATTCAGTTGCTTCAGATTGCTGGATGGTGGCATTGATTGCTTTCCTAACAAAGTACTTGTGTGTAAATAAAACCTAGTCTTGTTGAGCTTTTTTAGTTGCTTATCACTTGATTATGAGGATGATCACTTCTAGAGAAGTTAATGTTTGCATTAAAAGCTAAATAATTACTTACCAGATCCTTTTCTGCAAGACAATTGCTTTATATCAGTAAGCCCAGGCAAACTCTGCTGATAAAGAGCACACCCATAATCTGCCCAAGCAACTTTCTAATTTTGTTTTTGAAGGGTGATCAACAGGTTTCCCTGGGTTGGGCTGGTTTTGTTTCAGCATGTCTCATATAAAGAGTTGACTTCTGTCTTATGTAATGTGTTCGATTGCTTCTTTTTCTCCAACATGCAAATCTTGCAATACTACATGACAAACCTATTATTTTCCAGCTGATCAAAATAAATATTTCGTATCATAACTTTTATAGCATGACATGTTACAACTGTGGCATTTTTATCAATTATCTGAAACTATTTACTGGCCATGATGAAAGAAAATCTATTTCTTCTTTGAAAACCTCACCTCCCTTACTTCCCTGGAATTTACAGCTAATTATTCCAACTAGTGACAGTTATCTCTTCCTTTGTAGAAAAGTCCTTCAAATCTTTCCAGAATCTGATCAAATTTCAGTGCAGCAACTGTCTTGTGGATTGCCCTCCTCTCACTGAATAGCATAGACTTGCTGTAAAATTCCACCAACGTTTTATACTGAATATAGGTAATATTAAGAAATTATTTAGTAGTGCTAGGTGCCTTTCAAATTTTTCAGTTAAAAAAAAAAAAGTCACTAACTCAAGTAAACGCTAACACAGAAATACATATTAATTTTCAATATTCAGAAAAAATTCCAGTAACATACTTAACTCTATACCTGTACACTTAGGAACTTTTCCACAGTCAGGAAAAGAGTGACACTAGTGTAACATCCCTGTCCCGAGCTCGCAATATGTCTCTTAAGAGGTGTAAATCCTTGAGGCTCTAGTTATTTTTTGGCAGTGTCTTTCAGCATTTATGTAGGAGATATTGGCATGGGTGATTTGAAAATATTCCAGTAGAAATTCAGAGGGAGATTTACCTTTCCTAACTTCAGCTATTTAAATTTTACAAATGAGACTCATTTTGCCTAGCCTATGATGTCTACTTGTGTGGTATACACACATTTAGATGTGTAATCTGAATTGCTCTATAGAGACCACTAAATGCATCTAAACAAGACTCCAGTTGTTGAATACCTGGGCAACCGAAGTTTTAGAAGAGTTTCTAGTCAATACAGAAATATGTTATCATAGAACCATAGAATCATTTAGTTTGGAAAGGACCTTCAAGATCACTAAGTCTAACCATTAACCTGATGCTGCCAAAACCACCACTAAACCATGTCTGTAAGCACCATGTCTACATGTCTCTTAAAAATACCTCCAAGGATGGCGATTCAACCCCTTCCATGGGCAGCCTGATACAGTGCTTTACAACCATTTCGGTGAAGAAAGTTTTCCTAATATCCAATCTAAATTTCTCCTGGCGTAACTTAGGCCATTTCATCTTGTCCTGTCACTTGTTACTTGGGAGAAAAGACCGACCGCCACCTCACTACAACCTCCTTTCAGGTAGTTGTGGAGAGCGATAAGGTCACCCGTCAGCCTCCTTTTCTTCAGTCTAAACAAACCCAGCTCCCTCAGCAGCTCCTCATAAGGCTTGTGCTCAAGACCCCTCACCAGCTTTGTTGGTCTTCTTTGGACACACTCCAGCACCTCAAGGTCTTTCTTGTAGTGAGGGGCCCAAAACTGAACACAGGACTCAATATGCAGCCACATCAGTGCTGAGTACAGGGGGGGACGATCCCTTCCCCAGTTCTACTGGCCACACTATTTCTAATACAAGCCAAGATTCTATTAGCCTTCTTGGCCACCTGGGCTCACTGCCTCTTCATATTCAGTCAGCTACTGACCAACACCCCCAGATCCTTTTCCATGGGGCAGGTCTCCAGCCACTCTTCCCGAGCCTGTAGGGCTGCTTGGGGTTGTTGTGACCCAAGTGCAGGACCCGGCACTTGGCCTTGTTGAACCTCATACCATTGGCCTCGGCCCATCAATCCAGCCTGTCCAGACCCCTATCCTCAAGCAGATCAACACTGATGCCCAACTTGGTGTCATCTGCAAACTTACTGTGGATGCACTCAATTCCCTTGTTCAGATCATTGATAAATGTATTAAACAGAACAGGCCCCCATGCTGAGCCCTGGGGAACACCATTTGTGACCAACTGGATTTAACTCCATTCACCACAATTCTTTGGGCCAGGCCATCCAGCCTGTTTTTTACCCAATTAAGTGTATGCCGATCCAAGCCACGAGTAGTTAGTTTCTTCAGGAGAATGGTATGGAATACACTATCAAAAGCTTTACTAAAGTCTAGGTAGACAACATCCACAGCCTTTCCCTCATCCGCTGAATGGGTTACTTGGTCATAGAAGGAGATCAAGTTTGTCAGGCAGGATCTGCCTTTCATAAACCCATGCTGACTGAGCCTGATCACCTGGTTGTCCTTCACATACTGCATGATGGTACTCAAGATGAGCTGCTCCGTAACCTTCACTGGCACCAAGGTCAGACTGACAGGCTTGTAGTTCCCCAGATCCTCCCTCCAGCCCTTCTTGTAGAAGGGTGTCATTTTTGCTAACCTTCAGACAACCAGGCCTCCCTGATTAGCCAGGACTGCTGGTAAATGATGAAAAGTGGCTCGGTAAGCACTTCAGCCAGCTCCCTCAGTACCCTCGGGTGGATCCTATCCAGCCCCATAGACTTGTGTGTGTCTATGTGGTGTAGCAGGTTGCTAACCATGTCCCCTTGTATTGTGGGGGCTTCATTCTTCTCTGTCTCTGTTTTCCAGCACAGGGGGCTGAATACCCAGAGAGCAACTGGTCTTAATATTAAAGACTGAGGTAAAGAAGGTATTAGGTACCTCAGCCTTTTCCTCATCCTTTGTCACTATGTTTCCCCCCACATCCAATAAAGGATGGAGATTCTCCTTAGCCTTCCTTTTGTTGTTAATGTATTTATAGAAATATTTTTTATTGTCTTTTACGGCAGTAGACAGATTAATTTCTAGTTCGGCTTTGGCCCTTCTAATTTTCTCCCTTCATAACCTCACGACATCCTTGTAGTCCTCCTGAGTTGCCTACTCCTTCTTTGAAAGGTCATAAATTTTCTTTTTTTTCCCCTGAGTTCCAGCCAAAGCTCTCTGTTCAGTCAGGCTGGTCAAATGCCATTATCTGCCACTAAAACTTGTATTAGTTACATTTAGTTTGTATCACCTATATTTCAAGACTGCTACCACAAGGAAAAGATTTAGACATTTGACCTTCTTTTTCTCTTTTCTCTTTTATTTTTTTTTTTAAAAACCCTTTTCAATTTTTAAATGTCTCAAACTGGATTGTAAGGAGGAACAGAGAAACTGAAATTGATGAGGACTTCCTGGGCCTGCCACAGACAGCTTTTGCTGCAGTCATGCAGTATACGTATGTGACGTGTAAGAAAAAAAAACCTGGAAGTCATGTCTGTGAGTATATTTGTGCATGTTTGCTTTAAATTTAATGCACAAGAAAAGAGTTGCTGCATTGCCACAGAGAAAATGTTCAGCTGAGGACTGCACTGGTCCTCCTGCTTTTTCAGGAGTAAAACCTGAATGATTTGCACAGCCTCTGCATAAAATCCATGCTCACAGGTGCTCACAGTTACCACTCCACTTAGCTCTTGTTATCTTCTCCCTTCTCTCTTTCGCACATCTTCTCATCTCAGAGCCTAAGTTTTTAACTGTGAAAAAGAACAATTATAAATCCATAAACATATTAGCAGAAATTAGAAGTTAAATAAGGGAAAAAAAGTATTTTCTCTATGTCAGTGCATGTGAAATTATTCTCACGTGCAGAGAAGAACAAGAAGCGATAATGTGTTGGAGACTGTTTCATCTGGGAAGTGCTTTGTTAGCTTTCAAGTAGGTTACACCTCATGTGATTTGGTGGAATTACTTTTCCTTTTTCCTTTTCATCCTGGGTAAGAGTAAAAATTTAAACACTATAAAGCGTGTATGCCTCAAAAAGTAGGTTAGAGGAATTCTGTGATTATAAAAGTTCACCCAGCTTTTTTTCCCCAATTAATTCTCAAAGCTTTTCTACAACCATTACTGGCTTGTAAATTCTTGTTTCCCTCATTACTTAGTCTGCCCTGTATGTATAACCTGCAATATGTGTAAACACTCTGACACACTAGGCTTACTTCCCATCTCAGCTGAATCTGTCTCATGCCAGTGATTTTGGTGGAGTCATCCTCATTTCAGGCCAGTGATGAATAGAAATCAAGCATTTGTATACAGAATATTTGAAAAAAAATGCATAATTGAGAAAAGAGGGCAATCTGATTGCTTTCTAGTACTTTTGCCTTCCCCCTGATTGCATTGACAGCGAAGCTGATGAACATCTTGTTCAGTTAGACTTGCTACAGGGGTGGAAAGCTCTGGGGTGGGTAGAAGTGGAGCTCTGATATAAGACCTGGCCCAGCTATTTCCTCTTGCAAACCTAAGCCAGAGTCCTCAGGCACAGAGATTCAAAAAAAAAATGTTTCTATTTTGGTGCTTTATCACAATTACCCAGATTTGAAATAAGCCTAATTTTCTTACCCATATTGACAGGGGATTTTCCTGATTTCTAGGTCTTTTTCTAAATACAAAGCCTTTTTTTCTTCTCTTTCTCACCACCCTCCTCATTTATTTTTTTTTTAATATAAAATAACATTAAAACATTCCTTTTGTGGAGAAGCATCCCTAGGATGTATAGCAGTTCTCTTTTTATAGTCACATTTCTTTACTAATACTAAAATTTGTTAAAAATGATACAAATATTGATCACGTTGACATTGTTACACACAAAGCCCTTTAGAGAGGTGAGGACCTCAATTTTCAAACAAAAGACAGATTTCAGAATGTCATTGCTTTGGACTTCTGCTTACTGGCCTCTTACAGGAAACCTCCATTTAACTTCAAGCCATGAAATACACATGCTTGCAAATTGCTTTGGAAAATTGTGGTCCCTTCAATTAAATTTTATCTGCATGGAGCACCTGGAATAGGACATCTGAATTACTTTCTAAAGGTCTGTTTCCAAATAGTATTCTTTTAGTACCAGTACCTAAAGAAACATCTATTTTTAACACCAAAGCAGTAATGTTTTTTTTCAATATATTACTAATTAAAATCTAGCTTCCATGCAAATTCACATTCTTTGTATGATTTCCTTCACTTTGCACCTGAAAAACTGCAAGAAATTCTGATTTTTTGGCAAGTGATGTTGGTGCTGTTGGCACTTTTTGAAACACAGAGAAACGTGATTCTTGTCTTAAGGCTCAGTTCAGCCACAGAAAATGGTTCAGACATGTCTAAATGTATGAAAGTAAGAAGATATTTATTTGTAGTCTTAATATAATAAGTGTGCTTGAAGGAGTGGTTTGGTTGCAAGTTGGAGATGCTTCCAATTCTCTAAGAAAGAACAGAAAAAGTTACCTGCTACAAAGCTGAAGTCCCAAGTTCTTAAGAAAACTCATAATCATTCCCATAAACAGGTTTAGGATACTAAATTTGGTGAAGGACATTTTTTCCCACCGGGAGAGTTTCTCATCACAGTCAAATTCCAGTCTGGGGGGTAGGAGTTCTCCCTGAAATTACTCACCGAGATGAGCAGTGAGCCACCAGGCTCATTTATTTCAATTTTGGTGCATATACATGAGAGAACTTAATAGTTCTTACAGCACAAAAAGCGAAATACCACCAGCAGTTGCAGAAAGCCAGAGGCTATGTGGCTTTTGGAGTAGTAAGGAGAAGTTAAATAGACTGAGAGCTGGCTGTAGAAAGAGGTCTTGGTGGCTTGGATATTGGGATGAAAGGCTCAGAGCTGGCATGAGAAACAATATGTTTCTGGCAAAGGGGGCTATAATCGCCATGAAAGAGCCTTGTGGGTGGCCCATTAAAAAGGAGGGTTACAGCTGGGTCCGAAGGAGGCTGGCAGAAGAGGGTCCCTGGCTGTTGAATTTGCCAGCCTGAGTATGCTTGTAGCAAGGCAATGACCTACAGGGAGTTGGCTGGACAATCTCCATCAATACAT
Organism: Rhinoptilus africanus; assembly: GCA_013400135.1. Classification (NCBI taxonomy): domain Eukaryota; kingdom Metazoa; phylum Chordata; class Aves; order Charadriiformes; family Glareolidae; genus Rhinoptilus; species Rhinoptilus africanus. Next base: position 789,816 of record VXBO01005180.1, read on the forward strand.
CCAGCAGGCTTTAGGGCTGCCTTTAGGGCTGGATGAAGTATGATGATTTTACATTGTTTGGTAACCATTTGTATACCCAGAACATGAAAAGAATATTCCTCAGAAACAAAGGTTGCGAAAAGGTACTTTCATTACAATAGGATTAAGCTACCGTGGAGAATTCCTGAGAAAGACTTATTTAAAGACACCCTCTAGGTACTAAGATTGCACAGCCTCCTTAGACTATCTTTTCTAACTCTTTACTCAAATGTATTACTTAAACGTATAAAGTATTTCCAAATTTAAAACCAAAAGATTGTAAAAAATTAAGCTATTTACTAGTTGCCCTACGCTCTGTGGGCTTGGAGAATTATTCTGTTAAAAAAAAAAAAACAAACAAACTGTTACAAGATTGGAAGGCTTTTCATGTCTTTCCTCCCTTGTTTAGTTTGTTTATATGTATGCTAAATATAACCATATATTTCCAAACTTTTTAATGGGTCCTGTTTTCCAAAGCTCATTTTATGCTGGCTTTCTCTAGATTTTTTTTGACCGCATCCTTCTTAAAATGTGATGGCCCAACTAAATATAGTACTCCAGCTAAGTCCTTACCAGTGCTAGATAGAGCAGAACAGCAACCTTCCAAACAATATAAAATGACATATATCTTTTTACAACAGCATGACGTAGTAGACTCCAAGCTAGTCTGTGAAGCTTTCCAACTTCTAGGTCCTTTCTGTATTATTGCTGCCAATAGGTTAATGCTCTCTTCTGTATTAAAACCCCATATACAGTATATCGAATTTCACCTTTATTGAAATTCACCTTTTTTATATCAAATGATTCTTCAGACTGTCAAGATCATCTTTGGTGAACCCTGCCTGACATCTTCACTCACTCAGTTTTTAATGAAAGTTCTTTCACCCGAACTATCAAAAAATATTGAAGAATATTGAGCACAGGAGAGAGCCCTAGAGAACCTGATGTAATAAGAAATGGTTGACAAATAGCTCTGGAGCAGATGTGTGCTTTTAGCTGTGAACCTGCCAAAGCCATTATTTATACAAGACTTCCCTGAAAGAGCGTGGAAATATCTCAAAGGCCAAAAATCAAGATACATGCTCCTGGTGCTCCTCTCTCCGTACACATCATGATTTTCTCTGGAGAATAAAGGAATTGCAGTGGATGAAGGTATTTAATTCTTGTCAAATCAGTCATCTTTTTTCCTATTACGTAATTATCCTTTATATACTTAAAAACTGCTTTTAATAATTTGCTTTTGGTTCTTCCTGGCCATCAAAATGGTGTACTTTTATGATTCCATTCTACTCTTCTCATGATTGGAAATGTATTTGCCATTAAGTTCCCTTGGATTCTATGATTTCTGGAAGAAAATTGCTGCAGGGTTGGGAGCTGCTACAATATGCTCCATCAGGGCTTCCCAAATTTGAGAATATATAAAATATTGAAAGGGGTTTGAGTCTGGGTTCTTAGTTCTGTTTTTCATTCTTATTATTAACCATATAGTAGAACTAATTTTTTATGATATTTGAAATAAAAAAGACTTTGAACTTTTCAGACATGTTTTCACCCATTACTTTCTCCCCTTTCCTCCTAAGTATTTGGCTTATTCTTGCCTTTTCCTTTCATTTACTTCTAAGATACAATTAGAAGTTTTTCTTCTTGTCTATTTTCTCTTGTTAGTCACCTAAATTGAAACATTCCATTGCATGTGCTCAATCAGTTGATTTTTTGAATAATAATTTGAGCAGTAATAATGTGCCTCAACTAGCTCAGTCTCCCGCCTCAATTGCATCATTACAGCTTGCTTCTACTTTTATCCTTCCCCAGAGTCTTTCAATAGATAGGCCTCTAGTTTCTTGGAAGCCATCACATTAAGCATATTAATTTTTTATGTATTATGTTGTTACATATGTTGTGTTTTCAGTCTTTACACTTTAATTTATTGCTCAGGTACTTATATGAAAGGGACCTAAGGAACAGGAGATTCTTGTGTCATAAGAAGGTTAGTCTCATAGAGTATGGTAATTAATCATCATAAAATCATAAGCACACAAAAAATTTAAATAATAAAATGTGTATTGCTCTGTAACTTGCTTCTTAAATGAAAAGAGAGCTCCAGCTACATTGAACATCTCAGTGCACACTGGAGAATAACTTTCACTGTAAGTAAAGTAATTTCCTGTACAGTGAACTGGTCTTCTTTCTCTTCTGCTGAGATTCCCATTCCCATGAGGAAGGAGAGTCGAGTGTCTTTTGTATTTGCATGTGCCCTGTGCTGAACAGAAAGCCTAAGGTCTTGCCTAGCATAAAGGAACTGAAATAAGTAGACAGTGTATGCAACAGTGGCTTCTGGGAATGGTTTCAGGACTTTGTATTTCCTAGTTATTTTGTGCTTTTTTGTTAAAGGGTAAACATTTCAAGCTAAATTATTCAGAAGGGATTTAGGAGGTGTTTTCTTTAAGTTCTACTGAATACGAATGTGTGAAGAGAAAGAATAATCAAGCATTCTGCTTTGGTTTTGTGGTTTTGTTCACTGGTTACACTGAGATCTTTGAGGAGAAGAACTGTATAGATGTGTGGGGTAATCCAGTTCCCCCTCTTCCTGAGTAGGGTTTTCATTGGGAGCCACTCCAAACCGCTACTTGAAGGGGGCTATCTTAAGCCTACTAAAGGAGAAAAAAGAAAGATCCTGTCAAATTAAGAGCCATGATAAAATCTGAGGTGATTCTGCTACCAAGGCCAGTATGCTAGTGACATTTCTTCAGCAAAGAGAAGATACCAAGTACTTTCCAGGACATGGTATTACGGAAATGGGTGGCACATTTTAGCAGGGCAATCCCAGCACAAGGCCTCAGAGTGCAGACAGAATTCACCTTCCTGAAAAAAACATCCTCTTTACAAGTGGGTGGAGGGAAGTAGCTTCTTAAAGTATAAGGTAGAAATTTAAGTAGGAGCCATGTGCTTCTGGATTACCATGCTGACAATACAATGCATGCATACTCATAGATGCTTGTAATTTGAAAAAAACCCAGCATCAGTAATTACTAGAAGCATGACATGCCCCAGCACACATATTCTGCATGAAGCCAGAAACAAGCCTTTTGACTCCAGTACAGTGAAGCTTTCCCCAAGGGCTGCTGGAAATGCCATCTTCCAGAGTAGTGCTTCCTGCAGCACATAGGAGCAGATGGCTAGCCGGTGCCCTGGGATATGACTTACTGTGAAACAAGGCCTTGACTATTATCGTAAAGACTCAAAATTTTAAATGTATGTGTTTTGACAAATTGGTGAGGCCGCTTATAAAGGACGTGAACAAGAAGGGAACAAAAGAAGTTTCTCAATATCTCAGAAAGGAGACAAAATTACAAGATACTGTGCTCTCTGGGGATACTGAGGACTTACGGCTTGGTTATGCTAAATAACTTGCTGAGCCTACATGCCTTGGTTAGGTGGAATAAAACTGAACGCTCTTTGTAGGGTCAATGTCTTCCTTCAGTGTGCATTACAGGGTAATTTGGGTAGCAGAAGAAATAGTCACCTCCAGAAAGCTATGCTCCCCATGGCACACTGTCCCTAGCAGAACAGTGGGCTCTCTCATTGTGTGATTGGGCCTTTTGGTGCTCTGGCATTCATCCACGCCAAGCACCATTCCTCTCATCTGTTGTTATGGGTTTGGCCTAATTTCATGTGATACGGAAGCATGTGTTTACCTTTAAAAATGAGAACCATTTTGCTGACTGCAGTACAATTACTCTTTATCAACTCACCCCAGGAAAAGAATTCTGTTCCAAAGAAAGACATTGTTCCAGATGTTGTCATAATGATATTCTTTCATACTTCACAAAGTCACAGGTGGCAAGGTACAGGCATGCACAAGAAATTGTGTACATATTGGGTTTCAACACGAGGTCCAGGTTTACGTCCCTGTCCCTTGTCTCAGCATGATCTGTGATGTTTTAGGGCAGAGTTTTCAAGTTAGAACAGCTATATCTGGGTAGGTTTCAGGTATGCAACTGTGAGAGACTTGTTTGAGGTCTTCTTGATGTTAACTCTATTAAAATAAATTTCAGGACTGCAGAAGCACAACCCTTTTGCTGCTTAAAATGAAGTACATACATAAGAACCTCACTTATCTGGAGCTTGTGAATGAGGGTCCCCCAAAATAACAATAAATGGGAGTGAACTACTTGTGGCAGAGCTGCAATACAAAATGTAGCTTTGAAAGGTAAGGATGATCTTGGTGTACAAGAATGCAAATAAAATCAATTATCTTTATGATATATTCTTTGTGGATTTTTATCATAGGCTTGAAATATTGCAACAAACTTGGAAGAATTTTAAGGATGTCCCCAAGGAAGCAATGAATTAATAATTTGCATAAGACGGGACAGAAGTAAGGAAAGAGGAAGACCTTGTTGCTACGTGTGACTTTTGATTCCTGATATTCCTCTCCAGAGGTCAATGGGGAGAGATGTGAGACGTGAAAGCTTTGTTGGAGGGAAGTTAGAATTAAATTTTGCTATTTTGTTTTTCCCTTTGCCACTTTGTTTCCCAGAATTGTTCCAATTCTCAATATTCCAATATTAAGAATGTTAGATTTTCCTTTGCTCAAATAAGCTTGCATTAATTTTTCCCCATCATCTTTCCAGCGCTAGAGTTGAGGCCAAGGGAAGCCAATAAATTCAGCTCACGTTCTGTTGCTGGAGGTGAAGTCTGCAAGCGTCAGTCCAATGCTCCCCACATGAGGTGCACCCTGACATGGGGCTGAATGCTCTCAGCCAGGCTGGAAGGGTCAGCCGGGGCCTGGGAGTGCCGAGTGCTGTATTGAGAAAGTTGTTCCTGGCAGGCACAGAGAACACCCCTTCTTCCAGGAGCAGGTAACAAAGGAAGACCCCTCACAGCAGACCCCCGGGGAACCTTTCAAACTAGTCCATGGCTTCAAGGGAAAATGCAGCAGCTTTCAGCACAGGAGAGAAGGTTGAAATTAAATTAACCAACAGAAAATGTTGGACCATACTGATTTGTGAGATTATGCTTGAAAAAAAAAATATTTACAAACCCTTTCTGCAAAGTCCTTGCTACTGTAAAATATTCAATAGGAAGTGTTTTCATCAGAAGAGGCACCTCCTTTAGTCTAATAATTTCCAGGGAATGAGTTCTCTGGTCAACCCTTCGATCTGAGATCCCTACTGTGAAATATTAGTCTGTTCTACATATTCTGAAAGGTATCTCATAGTTTGTTAACTCCAGTTGGTATTGCAAGTGTGCTGCTGCTTTTATCACTTCAGTCCATAAGTTTTCTCTCTGTGCTGTCAGACTCATGCCTAGGGAAAGTCACTGGGAAAACTATTTGAAAGTTTGCTTATAACCCTGACCCAGGCTTTGGAGTAGGTCATTAATGCTAAGGAGCAGGCTACCAGAGTATAATGTTTTCATAGAGATTCTCCATAAAAGAACAGAATGCAGATCATAGAGATATTTATTATGAATGCTAAGTATGGTGTCCATTACCTGACACTTGTGCCCAGACTCAGCTTATTTCTTCAGACACATCCAAAGTTACACAATAGACCACATGTACTCAGTTCATCAAATTACAATTGCATTTATCATTTGACTGTTATACCTCTTTCTCCTTCCCTACATAATCCTCTCCCAGTTATGTGACATTCAGCAGAGCTTTGTGTATTTTTCTGAGATACAAAATGCCCCATATATTTTCTTTGCCTAACAAGCGTAGGACAGTGTGTTTGTGGCATGTCATGCCTTCTCTGTTCCACGTGGAGAAAAATAAAAAGCTCAAACTCAACCTACAAGGCTGTTTGTGTAATATGACACAGTAAGTAAGAATCATGACAGCTAAGAAATAAAAGAAACCAAGTAATGCTAAACGTAGAGAGCCATTTTTTGAAATGTTTGGAGCAACCAATTCATAGTCAATTCACTATAAAGTGCAAGAAGCTCTTGGAATAAACTATGAATGTGAAAGCCTGTGCAAAGTATTTACTGCAGCCTAAAACCTGATATTCTTCTCAGATTTAAAAGGTAAACAAGATGGGAGGAGAGTTGCTATTTTTTCCTGCAAAACAGGTGACAATTAGACTGACACTGTTTTATAGCTATTGTTGGATTCTTTTTTAGGTTGATAAGAAAAGAACAGATGCAAAAGATAAGAATATATTGGAAGAGACTAACACAGGAATGTGCAGCTCCTCACATTCCCAGGTCCTTTAAAACAGCTATAATCCACTCTAATGGGAAAAAAAATGTAGAGGAGGAGAGTGCAATTCATTACGAGGAACTCAAGGGGACTATCTGGGTATTCAGCCTCATATTAAGGCAGTGTTAAAATAGAAACCTGAACACCGTATTTTCTGAGTACAATGGTGTGAAACGTTTTCACCTGGGATGGTCTCAGAGCAGATATCACCAACAGCTTCAAAAGAAGAATCTCCTGAAGACCTTACCCCATATTTTGTGTTTGTACTCATGTGCTCTCCCCTTTTCAATCCTTTTGCCCAATTTAGGCAAAGCATTTAAAATAAAAGGTAGCATGTGAAAAAGTGCACATCATGCAGTAAAATAAACAGTAGCACCATTCTAAATCATGGGGACAAAGGTGGAAATCAGGCTGCAGAAAAAAGCAGAATGCATTGAAAGTACTTTTAAGTAAAGCCTTTCAGAGATACCAAGAACTGTCAAAACAAGCAAACTTCCAAACTTTATTTGGAAGAGTTGGAAAGCAACTGTGCAGAAAGAAACCTACACTCTTCTTTACAGGAGATTCAAGCACAGAACACAGGACCGAAGTGATCGTAATTCCAGATTGAAACGGGAAGTATAACAAGTGAAAAGGCTTAGCTTAAAACAATAGTGCCCTAGGTACAGGTCTTCCAAAAGGTCCTAATTAAGCAAAAAAGACTGCCCAAGAACATTATCATCAGGAAACGGATCCAGTAACCTGAGTAACCTGACAATGTAATTGATAAAATATTAAACTGGTATTTTTAATCCAACAACAACCCAGGCTAAGTCATGAATTTGTGAGTTAAGGATGTGTTACTGAAACATTAGAACCTAAACTTTGCTCACAAAATACACGCTCACAGAGAGGTTATCGTACAGAGCAAGCACATACCTCCTGAAAGTAGGCAGCCGTGCATGCAAAATTACCTCCTGTCTGCACAGTGCAAAGGAGCTACTTAGATCCCTTCTGTGTTTAATAATGGGGCTCAAAGGAGAGACAGCTTGGATACTGTGTATTGCTAATCACTGGAAAAGGTGCACTGGAGCCTGCATAACTAACTGTAACAGAAAGGGTTACAGCAAGGCCTGTGAGCAACTGCAACCAAAAAAACGGAGAACACTGAGCTGTAAGAAATAGTTCATAGTCCTCTTCTTTAAGGCTTTTTCTTACAATCCTAATTAGACATGTGCAAATAGTTGATTTTTCAGTTTGGTGGCTGAACCTAAAAAATACTTTCTAATTTGTTTCAGGCCATCCCTGAACTGATTTCTTTTTTTTTTTTTTTTTTTTTGACAACATAAAAAGCAGCAGCAAAAATATTTGATTTTCAGACACTTTTCCAGTTTATGAAAATGATGGGTTTTTTCCTAGATGAAATAAGATTTGACTCCTGCAAGGAATAATCACTAAAACGTTTCTTTAAAAAAATAAAACAAAAATCGGAATTTGATCCCAACATCCACAAATTATTTTGTTAGACCTAAAATGTCTCCTTTCATGTGAGGATTTTCACTATTCTAATTTCAATGTAGAATAAGATAGTAATTGATTCTATTAGCAAATGAGGAAAATTGACTTTGTCACTTGGGCAAAATTAATAAACTGGAGAACAGGAAAAAAAAAATCATCAAATTTCTTTAACGAGCTCAGCTGCCACTTGTATCAACAGTTCCCAGGACATTTTAGGAGCGATGGTGATTGTCATACTGCTTCAGCAAGTTGCCCACACAACTTTATATTCTTTCAGTTTCTTTACACTTTTCCTTATTTCAGTTATGCATGAATTGTAGCTAAAGACAAGAATCAAAACATTTCCTCCTATTTAGGGTATGATAGAGAAAGCTCAATTCAGGACATTAAAATCACAGCCAGATCCAGAGTCCTTTGTTGAAACCTGCTTTTGGAGAATCCTGACCCCTGCTGCTGCCTCTTTTCTGAGAACTGTGCCACTGCTCTTGGCACACTGGGCCTCCTCTCCTCTTCAGAGGATCCTCATCAGACTCAGACTAGGAAATCCTTGTTCCTGAGCGGGGAATGAGGCAGTTGTTGCCATCTGCTCTGCCAGCTCTGTGGGCAGCTCTTGTTTCTCCTTTCTGTCTGTTCAGGCTCAGGCCCAGAAGTCCCTGCTCCTAAGCGGAGAGGTTCCCCGAGCTGTCCTCTGCTCCACCTCTGGTTCCTTGTCCCAGACTCAGTTGCTACTCAGATGACAACATACGCCTTCCCACTATCAGTCCCAGCTGAAGTACAGATTTTGCCCCTTCCTTCCAACTATTTACTAATTTCCCCCCAGCCATTTAAAATCTGGGGATCCCACAAATGTTAAAATCCCAGCAAAAGGGTCAATCCATCAAGAGGAGGTTTCGCTGTGTATGCGCACACCTCTCTTTATGTGCAATCACGAGGGAGTGGAACAAACAATGCCATAGTGTCTGTGTGTACCTAAATGTTCCCAAAGTTTGCAGGTGATGCAATATCACGGGAACTGGCTCGACTGCAGAAAAGAGACTAATCCAGCTGAGTCACACCAGTGTATTGTGAAGCTACAGATCTCTGTCAGTTCTGTCACATCACTTGACTTAGACTGTAAGAAGTCTGTATCTGTGCTCCATGACAAAAGTCTTCATGGCACCGGGACAAATACTGAACTTTGCTTCCCACAGTGTGAGACTCTCTATGCATTTGCAGCCAATATTTATTACATATTCAGTATTGACCTCCACATCTTCTGCCAAAGGAGTTTTTCAAAGTATACACTTAAAATGCATTTAAATACCCAGGTTACAGTCTAACCTGGGCTGACCACTGTTTACATCAGCTGTTGCAGTGAACCACTATGTGGAAAACCCACAGGAACAGAAAGTAAATAGCAGGTAGAGCTAGCCTGAATCTGGTGAAGTCAGGGCAGTATTTAGAAGGGAAGGAGTCCTGGAAATTAGTCTATTCCCAATGTTGCTTGCACATTTTGCCCAATAAATGTTAAGTGCAGCAGCACAGGCAGTAGTAGCATGTGACACAGCAACAAGGGCACAGGACCTGCCCTCCCACTCCTTACAGAGCCTCTCTACCATAGGACCGCATGGTCAGGTCACCTCTCAATTAGTCTCTTTTCCTCACAGACTCCTCTAAGTGTCAAATATCTACATGCACATGTTACTTCTGAGCTAACATCTGAGCTCCCACTATAGTCAGCTCTATCCATTAGCCTAAAGATAGGCACCTTCTGCTGTTTGAGACACCCCTGGGTCTCTGAGGTGCCTGCACAGGGCTAGCAGATATGAATCAGTACTTATGGTCGTTTGGTGCTGAGCACTACACAACACCCGAAATAAACACTCAAATGTGTTTAGACAACTGAATCTCATCCTAGAGACCTAGATGGCACAGACGGTGGAAAATAGAAAGCTGAATATAGGTCAGCTTTAAGCTCTTGACTGAATCTACACTTTTGGGATCTTCAATGCCCAGTTAAGGTTTGTAAGTGGACACCAAGGTTTAAGTGTCTTAATCTGAGAGCTGTGACTTGGCCCAATGAGTCTGTGGCCTTTTTTCCACAGCAGCTTTACTCTGGCAGGTAGGACAGACCAAGCACTTAAACTCTAAGACTGAAACTACACTGGCAATTGAATTTAGAGCCATACGGTCTTAGATCTGAACTACTAGCTAATTTGGGCAGGCTAGACTGTCAGAATCTAGACATTATTTCTGGACGTGCAAAATCTAAAATTGTTTATTAGATTTATAGTCAATGTGATCAGATGATTTCGGAGCAAACGGAAAGAGCCTCCTGTGAGACTACTGACTGAGTGAAAGGCTGGGTGCCAACGTTTCACTGAAGTTTCTCGCAGAAGTAAAAAGACTTGTATGTAAATCAAAGCCACTCATTCAAAATTATCACATTATAACCAGCTGCTGTTACTGTCTCACGGCCATTCCGTAGTGACAATATATAATGATCCCAGTCTAGTTGCTGCACAAGGAGGTTCTATTATTGCAAAGGGTCCATTCAGCTCCCTCACACATAATTTTTGAAAGGCGGCCAAGGAGAGACCTAATGCTTTTACTCACCCTTGCAAGTAAGGCCTGAACAGCATTCACTGAACATTGTGTAAGGACAAAAAATTGTATCTTCCCAAGGTGTTTAATATATTTCTTCAACTTCTAGGTTTGTCAGCTGATAGCCCTCACTGGAAAATCAATGCACATAAAATGAATACATAAATGAATGGCAGCAGCATTAAAAGAAGCAGCGTCAAGAGACTGAGAGAAATAGTAGATTATTTCTCACAAAAATATCTGTGAGTTCTAAAATGGCAGTTAAAAAGACATCAGAGAGGCAGGAAAAATGAGATCTTTTCCGCTAGTTCTGACTAAAACTGTGGTCAGAAAATTTTCCTTGGCACTTAATAATCGTGGCAAAAAATCAGCTCTACATATCTAAGCAGTTGTACCTTGAACTCTTTTAGCATGATGGCAAGCATTTTTTGCAGGTAAAGAGGCAAGGTAAAAAGGTAAAGATTTTTATCACAAATATCTGTGGCTTGTTGCAAACAGACTGACATTGTTGTAGAAGAAAAGTAAAATTAATTTGCAGGATTCTTTTCCAAAATAGAAGTGAAGTCTTCATAAACTAAGTGGTTCATCTTGCTATCTGTAAATTCAGCTATCTGTAAATTCAACTCCCACTCCTTCCTCAAAGGGCTTAAATCTGAAAAATGTAGAACTGAAACTAAAGTACAAAAGCTATGGTGGGGAAAAGAGTGATAAAGGGTAAATGAAACCATGTAAATCATCAATGAAATACAGTGTCTTAAGCACAGATTACCCAGACAGCTATAGGGGATTTGGAGTGTTCACTGTAGGGCAGGTTCAGCCTTGTCCTGTCCCCCAGAGCGGGGAGGTACCTGGTGATGTTCGAGGCACGCTGACAGCAGGGGCAGCACCTACAGGCAAGCTTGGACCCCAAGTTTACAGACTGAAGGGCACTTGTGATGGTCCAGGCTAACTGCTGTCAGACCTCCGCCCATCCTAAGCCTGTGTGTCTTGGAAAGGTCTCCCCTGGCAGAGGAGAGTCCCTCTTCTCTGAAGCAGCCAGAGGTTATGAGCTCCATGGAAGAAAGGTAAGGGTGATGATGGAACTTAAATATTCTAGTGAAAAAATATCAGTCAATCAGGCAAACTGGAGAGGAGAAAGGAGCTGGGAGAAGAACCAGACAATGAATTATATATAATAGAGGGACAACTTAACTGCATAAGACTCAAAGACAAGCGTCAGCTTTAGAGGAAAAAGGTGTTTTGAAGACAGAAGCACCCCTGTTAAGTCATGGGTCAGTGCTGGATGTGACAGGAAAGAAGAGTGAGCCTTGTTCTGAAACCTTTTTTTTGCCTCTGCCTAAGTCCTCTTCATGTCATGACAGTCAGAAAGAGTTGTTCAGTGTATGAAACAGCTGTTGCTGTGTTTTCTGCTGTCTTGCAAGGTCCTTTGATCACCAAAAAATATAAGCAGAGGCCCGGGTTCATTGCTAAGCAACAGACTGCTTAAACACATACCTAAATTCAAGGGTGTGACAAAGTTCAGTTCATGTTAGTAGGACATAAGGTTTTAATTTGGTTTAAATCCACGGGAGGGTTTTGCTGAAGCATGGTGAGGTATGGAGGTGGTGGTGTGAACACTCTGCCCAGCCACCACCAATGTCAGAGGAGAGGTCACATGAAGCTACAGAGACATCAGAACTTATCTGTTTTCTCAGTGCTGCATTTGGCCTCTATGCTATTAATGCTCTTTTCCAACTTAAATGGTTCTGTGATTCAGTCTCAGCCACTGCCAGTTTGTGCCTGTTCATTCATTTTCTGCATCAGTTCTTGAGCTTCGCCTTATCATGAATTAGGGAGAGTAGGAGCATGAGTGAAACAAGGGAACATAACACCTGAAGGGATCACTGAATCATCTAATCCTGTTACCTCCATCATGGCACACCATCCGTTAGTCTGTCAGCACCATGAAGGGTCTACAGAACCTCCTCTTCCGCACCATAGTCCTGCTTTATAGGACAGAATCTAGCATCTTCCTTTTGCCAAATCCAGGACAGATTATTTTCTTTGTCTCTGCTGCAATCCCGCTCAAGTCAGCAGTTGGTGGGCTGGTTTAGGCTGATGAAGTTTCCTCAAGGAACACTTGGGAACTTCTATTGATGTTCTGTTCTGAAATTATAGCCCATAAAAAAGAGGGGGAGACTGATGATGTTGTTCCCTGTCTGACTGACCCATGGGAAGATTCACAGAGGAGAACAGCATCAAAATATTTCTTCTACTAATAAAAAGAGTGGATCAGACAGAACATACTTGGACCCTTTTGCAGTCTTATCATAGAAGAATAAAACTAGCATGAAAACCACAGTCTGACAGGTTCAGGATTCATTTAAGGATTAATTTTCTTTTTCATCCTCCTCTAAACATTGCCTTGGCTATCAGTTTCTTTCCAACAGCAGTTTTGTTTACTGAAAACACTTTTTTTCTGCATTTAGATTCCCTCTTCAGGTCCTCTTCTTCTGCAAGAAGGGTGAGTGACACAATTTTTGTAAGTATATATTTGTATGCCCATGGATATATATAAACAATATATACAATGTATGCACATTATATAGGCATTTATGTAACTACTTACTTTCAAACCAGACCCCTGAGAAAAGGAATCCTTCTACTGGAGGATTTATTCTCCCTTGCCCAGTATTCTCCCTACTGTTTGTTACATTCGCTTCTTGCAGCACTGTGAAAATGGGTTTATAAGCATTTGGCTCCTGAGAAGGGCAGTTCTGTTCCATCTCTCAAATCAATAGTTTTAGTTGCTGCTTAAAATCTGTAAAGGAATTAGTTGCTATAACAGCCACTGAAACTGTGTTAGAAACTTTGGGAAAAACTAATTGACTCATGATAAAAGGGATCACGTGTCCACAGTTATTCTATTCATTTTTACTAAAATCTACTAGGGAAATCCATAAAGATTCTGAAGAGGCAGCAGGGTGATGGCTCTGACAGACAGCTGGGTTCTGGGCAAGCACCTTCATGGCTGGGAATGGCACCAAGGCTTTGCCAGCTCTTCTTCAAGAGAAGGAAGAAGAGCAAGAAATGCAAAATCTCCCACAACATGGGATTCCTCGCACCTTGCTTCAGATGTCTATAATGTAAATGCCTATGTTTGAGGTAGCTATCCCCAGGTAATTTTACCTGGAGGTAAACCGTCTTTCCATTGCCAGATCCAGGGATCAGCCTGACTCATCTGATGCAAGCAATGCATAATTATATAGGCTAATTGTGGTTGCAATTTTCTCCAGTTGTAACTTTGTTGTTTTAAAGTTTGGGAGATCTGTTCGGTTTACTTGAACCACACCTGCTCAGAAAGCAATTCTAAACTTTTGCCTCATGCATTTTTTCTAGTGATATAATGATTATAATTATCACCCCACTTCAGTTAGCAATATTTTTGATGTGGCTTCTGAGGGCTCAACAATGTTGACTGTGCAGGGAACAGTCCTTCCAAAAAATGCTGACTTTGACTTCTGTAAAGTATTTTACACAAAAGTGAATGTCGTTTTGGAACCATCACTCTCTTCTTGCAAATGGAAGATACATCCAAGCAATATCAATGAAAAGAACAGAGTAGCTCTGATCAAAGCTAACCACAACGTAACAGAAACAGTTAATTTTCCCCTCTGGTTTTAACACACCACCAATATGATCTAATACTCACTTCAACATGTCTGAAATATATTTTTTCCTGATCAAAGGCAAAAAGTTTATTTCCATGTCATCATTTCAATTATTATCTTATACTAAATGTTAATATGTATTCCATCATAAAGCTAAAAACAAATGTTGTGTGTTATTTAAAGCAGACATAGCACCAAAAGTAAGCAGTTTGATTTTATCCAAACAGACTATTTTGTATGTATGAATGAAGATGAAGCACCTCAGGAAGACTAATCCAGATTTTTAATTTTTCTAGAATTTTGAAATATTTGGCATCTTATCCCATTTCATGCCTCAGAGTTCCTTAAGAAATGGAAATTCAGATGAAGCCTGATGAAGTTTCACGGCAGAAAGTAATATTCATGTAGTCTGAAGTCTACTCAAATTAGCTACCATTATTTAGATGAATTGTGAAGAATTATACTTTCCAAAAACTGGATGATTTCACAAATTTGCATGACTGTGGTACTCCATTAAAAACCCCATAGGTTACAAACCAAACAGATTCCTTAAATTATTATTACTGCTAAGATATTAAAAAAATCCTGTGCTTTTTGCACAGAATAAATGAAGAGATAGTGCTTCATTTAGGTCTTCTCTCCAAGTCTCTCACTATGACTTGGAAAGCTGATAAATTTAAGTCCCAGAAAGATCAACCCATTATTGGTATTTTCAGTAATATTAGAAAATGGCAATGAAAAAATCAATTAAATGCAAGCACTCAAAGCAAAGTACTTAGATGTTATCTCAGACTCCAATTATAAAGACCAAAGAGCAAAACCTTACAGTAATCATTAGCATCACAGGAGATCTTTTTACTAAGCTCACTTAAAACCTAGATATGCGCCTAAATCCCTTCTCATGAAAAACATCTTCCTTGTGTCTAAAATTTCCCAGAAGTATAAATGTTGAGGCACTGGTGTGCAAATGGAGCAATTAAAATGAAGATTAAAAGAAACTTAAAGAATATATTTCCTTCATAACTGCTCTTATAACTGCTCTGAAGTTCCTCTGAGTCTCATTTGACTTCCCCAATGGATTTTTAGTCTTAATCTAGTATCAATATCAGTCAAAATCTCTCCCTGCAGAGCAACACATCTATTCTCAGGGATAAGGAGGGCAGACAGATACAGAGCGTCTCCTAAATCAAGCCAGAAATCTCATGAACTAGTTATTCATTTTGTTTTCCTCACCACATTCCCACGGACACAGGGAAGACACAGCAGGTAAGGAGATACTCACTGTGGAGAGAAAAATATCACAAAGATTATAAATTACAGTTAAGCCATGGAGTTCTCATGAAAGTCAGGTGTATTCAAGTAAGTAGAATTCACGTTTACTAGAAAAAAAAATAGATTTTGGTTTTGGTATTTTTTTCCAGAAAGCAGTTTTGG
This sequence comes from Rhinoptilus africanus, assembly GCA_013400135.1. Lineage (NCBI taxonomy): Eukaryota > Metazoa > Chordata > Aves > Charadriiformes > Glareolidae > Rhinoptilus > Rhinoptilus africanus. Next base: position 805,203 of record VXBO01005180.1, read on the forward strand.
ACTTTGCCTTTTTAAACTGAGTATAAGATAATAAACAATTGTTTTTAAGATTGGAGTGATAAGATAATAAACAATTGTTTTTAAGATTGGATTGATAACAAGCAGTTTATAGAGATAGTTAACTTTGATGAAACAAAATCTTTATGAGGAAAAATATCTATATTTGCCCAAAAGAATGGCTTACTTTATTTGAAAATTAAATGGCTTAAATCTTTGAGCAGTTGCCTGAGCTCTCACCTTTCTAGATTACAAGCTGTATGCAAGGAACCCAGAACTGACCCATCTTGAGTTTAAAAGCTAGTTATAGTGTTGCTGACGAAACAGTTTCATCAGTATGATCTCTACAGCTCTCTCATATACAAGTTGCAGTTAAAGGAAATAGAAAAGAGTCTGTACAGTTAGGATTTTATTGCCAAAATACTTTCCCAGCTTGATTAGCCAATAATAGAAGGTGGCAAAACACCTTCCATTGCCTTTGATGGCCAAAACTCTACATCTTACCCTCTAGGAAAGGAGCCAGTCACAGTTTCTCCTACCTGGGCCTGGATGCTGAGGCAAGGCAAAACCTTCACCTCACATAGGATGCAGCAGCTCATCTCTGATGGGCATAAATTTTGAGAACACCTGGGATTCTGCGCTCTGCACCTGCAGTTGTCTCCCTTTCACTTCAAAGTCACACTAACACTGTGGGCTGTCAAATATTTGATTTTTATTCATCAGCCTTATTTAATTGCCTTCAACTGCTTCTATATTAACAACGGCATAGCCATTCTTCTCTTAGAGTTAAACCAGCAGTGCCCAGGGAGTGCAGGGGAAAAGAGAGTTCTCCAGATGTGAACCAGTATAAGAGAAACAGGGAGAAATATAGTGGAAAAAGAGACCACACTTGGAATAGGCCACAAAATGTCTGCAAAAGGCTTGACAGGGTTTAAGAACCAAGGAAAAGAATGGAAAGAATAAACTACAAAATAATGCACAAAACCTTGTCAAACCACCAAGATGCAAAGATCAGTTCCATTATGCTGTCAACTCTTGACAACACTATGCAATCCATGGCTAGCATGCTGAAAGGCTTAGCACCTAGAAAGAAAGTCAATATGGAGTGAAATCATCTTATTCCTTTGTCACTTCTGGAATTGCTACAGTTCAAATTACATAAGGCCCATAGTTAATTCAGACTGATTGGCAGCAAATCTTAAACTGCCCAGAAGTTAGATGTGAAAAGACGTATTAAGTTCTAAAATCCATCTGCTTATCTTCGCAGGATTGTTTCCTAATTTGTTACTCTTCATGAAAAGGATTACAAGCCATTGTCTTAGATGACTTTGAAGTCAAAATTAAAACGTGCTGTTTGAACATTTAGGAACCCATTTTCTGCCCAAAACCAGCTAAATAAGCTTGATTACCTTACTTACTAAATGTATGGTACCTTACAAACCTTTAAAGAAAACTAGAAGAACAAGAGGCATTTACTTCAAATCACTGGATAGAAAATTGTACACTCACTCAACACTATTTTAGTTCAAAGACTTGACTGAGTCCCATTTCATGCTCTCCATATCATCTAGATATTTTATTTAAAAGTTTTGAGCATTTGTACATTGATTCTAATATCTTCCATTTCCAAACTGCAGCTGAATGCATGGACTCGGATATGCATCTCTGTACTGAGCTGTACTTCTGCTCCTTTGCCAGCTGCAGATGGAACATAATGCTGTGTCTTTTCAGGTGCTTATACCCACTCAGAAAGGGAGAATAGAAATATCATATTCATGATAACCCAGCAGTAAGTAGTAGTAGTTTGTGAGGTGAAACATGAGATGCTAAATGGCCTTCGACACAACTTGTTTGGGGATTTGCCGATACTGTTCAGCACCGGACCTGACAGTGTGGGGCTTTGAGCAGACTATTTGGATAATTGTTTTCTTTCAACCTTTGAGGGAAGTACAAAAGGTACTGGACAATGTCCTGGACAATGCCTTCCAGTTACAGTAAATGGGAGCTGAAGGTGATGTGGTTAACATTTACAGAGCTTATAATAACAATGGTATGTTGTAAGAGTCGTTATGAGATGTCAAAATAATCCTTCCTCTTTTCCAGTCAGCGGCATGGCTCTCAACCTTTCAGGTTTCACTGGTGACCCATCTTTCTTCTGACAGATATTGTTGTCCTTGTTCTCAGTGTATACATTGGGCAGTCAATTCCTCCATTCTTTCCCTGAAACAAAAAAAAATCTCACTTCCTTTCCAGAGCAAAAATCCACGTAAATTTGAAATTCAAGGTACACAATCAATAAAAGAAATGGCACGTGATCACCCCCACTTGCAGTGTTCTGCAGGATGGCACCTTACATAGCAATCAAATGAGCTCACGTTTGCTTTGAAATTTTTGCTTCCATGGGAGAACAATTCTGACAGTATATGACTCCGTGATGCCATGTATACTGATCACATAGTTTGATTTTGAAAAAAACCCAGATGAGTCAGCAGCAATCTGCTAAACTCTGAATGCACTCACATAGATGGTGTCAGTATTACAACTGTTCTGCACTTGCTGGGCTCTGGTATGTTTTAAAGAACAACTTCTGACTAAATTGTCCTACTAGCAGTCAGTTATTCATTCTGCCCTTCATAGCTTAAGTTGCATACTCTTCACCTGACAGTACAATAACCATTAGAACAATTAATTGACTGTGATGTAATGTAAGAGAAACTACTATGCATTTATATACACTGAGGCTAATTATATTTACAATTAACTACCAGCCACTGCAAGGTGTAAGTTGGTATCATATCGAGACATCCTAGTCACATCAGAAGCCACAAGTCTAGAGCTTAAGTTATACAGCCACTGGAAGCCCTCTGTAGAATTATTTAACTAATAATTTAAAATAGGTTTATTTTTAATATCTTATACTAACACAGACCTGAGCTAGGACCCATGGCCTGCCTTCATATCTCTGAAGAGTTGTTTACAATGCTTCTCTTCAACCTGGAACATATCTTCCATCCCTTCCTAGCCAATTAAGACTTTTCCATTGCCTTCAGAGAGTATTTCTTCCTCCCTGTACTCCACTGCTGCATCTTCTCTCAAAGCTCCAGTATTTCCACTATACTTTTCTAAGACACACACCACCAGCTCCATGTGCTCTACTTTCTGTCTGGCTTTGTACCCCCTCACTGTATGTCAAGTCCTCTGCTCTCAAGGATCTAATAATTCTTCAGTTTAAGGAATTTCATATTTTCTAACCAAATTGAGAAGAAGTTGTATTGCCACAAGGATTGCAACCAGCTGGGTGCTGAATGCCATGAATTATTTCTGTGAGGGTGGTGAGACACTGGAACAGGTTGCCCAGGGAAGTTGTGGCTGCCCCATCCCTGGAAGTGTTCAAGGCCAGGCTGGATGGGGCTTTGAGCAGCCTGGTCTAGTGGGAGGTGTCCCTGCCCAGGGCAGGGGGGGGTGGAACTAGATGATCCTAAAGGCCCCTTCCAACCCAAACAATTTTATGGTTCTATGACTCTATGACTCTGGAGTATTTTATTCAAGACTGCCTTGAGTCTCACCCTGCTGCTAGAACCATAATGATGTAACCGTATGACTGTGCTTCGGTTGATGTTATAAAGTGTGTTGAATTTATGACTCATCTCCATTTTAAAGATAGTCAATATGCACATATATACAGAAAGATCAAAAGGCTTGTCATCGCTTGACCTTTTCAAATCCGGTTTACTTGCTATTTGATGTCAAACACAGAAGCCTTATCTGATTGTAAATGCTGAATGCTACTGACCATGACTCATTTTTGAAGTCTCATCAGAGTAGGAATCTTGAATCAGAAACTGCTTGCTCTTTTATTGAAGATCTTAACGTGCAACAGGTATTGGTTACTAAGTGATGTGAGGTGTAAGAGAAGGAACAATGTATTCTACTTGTTATATCAGAATCTGTGTTAGCGAGATAACTGCATCCCAGCATAACAACCAGATTTCAGAGGTGCATGTCACTGTTAGCTTTTACTTAAGTTGATGGCAGTTGCATGTGCAAACCGTGTTTCAATAATACGGTGCTGTGATATATTGCTAAATCCACTGAAGTCAATTAGACACCTCCGTTCTCAGTGGAACAACTTCAGTCCTATGGAAATGACTTTTGAAGTTGTACATTTAAGATTTTAGAAATTCTGATATTTCAATAGTAATTATTGTCAGAAATTATAATTGAAAAATACTAAATGTCAAAATTTCCCACTGAGCACATTTGCTTCTGCAAAGTTCAATGCATTATGGTTTGCATTTGTGGGGTTTTATGTATTTGTTTCTTTACATTCTCATTCTAGAATAGGTTTTACAGATTACTTGCATCCTAAAAATACCTACTCCATTATATCGAAATAAGTGGAGGCACAGTCATTAGTTCAGGCACAGACACAACAGCGTAGATGTCTGAAGTTAGATGGGATGAATCCTGACTTGTAATTCAGAACTCATGAGACCTAAGGAGATATATAAAACATTATGACTTGTTGCCCAACACAGACTACAGAACATTATCCAGTGATCCTTCCCCCAGGTCAAGAACTTCTAATAGATAACTGATATTCCACCTGTTGAATGAGGTAAGTGAGAAAGTAAGGGACAGACAAAGCAATATATAATATATAATATCATGGATGATATATAATCCATTATTTTAGAGGGAAGAAAGACAGCAGATCACTGACACCACTGTAGTGAATAAATTTGTCTCAAACAGACCAGCAAGGCTTGAAGTTTGAGTCAGACACTCTTTCCCTAGTAGTTTTGTTACAACTAACCCAAATGTTAAAAATGTATACCCTCTACCTAATTATCTAGTTTAACTTCCAAACACTGCTTTTGCCTACTAGATTAAAGACTGTGATTGCATCTACTGATCTCTCCTTGTTGTGTACATATCTGTGTATGTATATATTTATGTAAATATCTAAGTTGTGCCTTGACTTTCTCTTTGATCCCCTAAATAAATAAATTAAGGATAGGTCCTTCACTATAACAAATGAATACTTCATAAACTCTGTTACACTTTTGGTAAGTGTTGGCAAATGTGATCTGCTTTAATGTAATATCTTCATTGCGAGAAAACAAAAATAGAAGTATCATACTCTATTCACTGCAATGAAAGTTTTAGAGTCCGTATCTAGCTTTACTGATAGTAATTAAAACTCTGGCAAACAGTCCTTAATAGGATCAAAAAGGTCTTTTTAGTTTTAATTCTCCAAATGCACATCAAAGCCTCCCAGCACTCCATAGTGCTGTCAAGCTGCTGTATAAATATGTCCTTTGTTGCCTGACAGTAAGGAAGAAGGAATTTTTGGCAAAATAACAGTTCTGCAGCAATGTGAACGTTGCTAAACACAGCCCTGTGGCTAGGGGAAAGAGAAAGTTTTACAATGAAGGCATCATGAAACTCAATTGAGCCAAAAACAGCTGAGGAATCACCATCCTGATTTGAAAAAATCAGGTGTCCAAAGGCACCTTTTAACTCATGGAATATGAGCATGAAAACTTACCCCACAATTGAGGCAGGCTGAAAAAAACTTTCAATATGCCACTCAAAAGCAGGATTGGATCATATTTTTGCCCATAACAGTTGGAGACAGTGAGATCTGTCAAGTAACAAAGAACTTACTACTCTTCTAGCCTACTGAGATCCTATGAGAGTCTCATTTTGAACCTAACTACAACTCCTGAAAGGTTGGACTTTCAGTCAAGTGCAGATCTGAGAGGAATAATTTTTGCTGGTTCTTCTACTTGGCTAGGAAGCATTAGTTCCATGCTGTTTGATCATTAGATGTAGTCTCTTCATGACTTCAGACATATTGGCTCCCTTAAATCCATAAGATTTATGTAAATCCCAAGTGAGGAAAAAGATAGATGCTATTACTCTTTAAAAAAACACCAAATAGGAGTGTGCATTGCCCTGGTAGGCAGTTTTAACTGCAGGGTGCTTGAAGGGCAATATATAATTCTGTTCTCTACATACTTTTCCAAAAAGCACTGAATCAATGGCAAATTATGCTGTACTACATTACACACCAGATATGAACAGATTGCTTCATATATTAAAACAAAGAACAAAGAATTGTTTGTGTGGATTAAGACCTCATTTGGAGACATTACCTCCATTCCTTTGGCTCTCTAAGCATCACCATGATATATCAATCCCTATTACCTAAGGGATAACAGATTGTTAAAGACTAATGTAACAGATTGTTTCAGACCTCAGCAGAAGCCTAATCAAACAGCCAGCTTGGGGGTGCCTTTCCCTTTCTTGGTACATCAGATCTTGGCTTCCTACATTCTTACAGTAGCTTTATGGAAGTTTGCTTATGACTAGTGATTTCAAAGTTTGCATTTATTTGAACATAACTTATGATGCACGTAACTATAAATATTCAGATAATATCTTTATCTCTAGCAGAGTAAGAGAAAAACAGGTATCACCCTTTTGTTGCATATTGAAAAGCATCTGTGATCAGGTGGAACAGAGCAAACTGGACCAACCTCTGAGGTCCAGACAGAAACACTGCATTAGAAATATCAAATGTCACGATTTTTGCACCTGTTTTACCTGCCTAGCTTTTCCCATGGAACTAAACATATCATGCAAGAACTCCCCAAGAAATGAAGCCTTCCTCCTATCTGAAGAATTCTGGCTCCATTCCCAGATGCTCTATTGCAAAGAAGGATATGGGGTTATTATCATGAGGTCTTCACGGTGTAGAGCTGCAACAGCAAAATGCATCCTTCAGCACAAGGTAAAAGCCCAGGACAGATTTATTCCTGTAAAGCTGGAAGGCATTATTATCATTGCTTAAGGTAAAATCTTCAAAAGTGCCTAAATTACTTAAGCTATTGAAGTCCCATTTTCAAAAATGACATAAGCACTTAGAAACATAAATCCCATTGAAGCCACTGCCTCATGATTACTACGGCATAATAAGTTACTTCACATAAGCTGAGCAGCAATAACTGCTACGCTTACCCTGCTAAGCTCTGCAAATGAGGCTTAGGTGGCTCTTCCTTTGCAGGTTAAATACAGTCAAATTCTTCTCCCTTCTCGTGTAGTGTGCATGCAGCCTGTTATGAAGGCCTTCCTGACACGTGGCAGATGATTAAGCTGTAGTAACTCCACCATTAGTAAAAGAAATCAATGGGACTTCGGAATTTATGAATATGTAAATCCAGCTCATGAGAGGTTTTTGACTCATATGCTAGACAGAATTTCACCAAAAGTTCCTCCAACAATCCCACAGTGGCTCATTGAATAGATACATGAATACATTTGCTAACCAAATATACGCAGAAGTGCTTATCCTTAGAAATAGCTACAGTTTTTCAATATTCTGAAAGAGTATTCTGAATATTCTTAAATACAGGCATGTATTTTAATATTCTTCCAAATAATATTCTTTTACTGAGGACCTGTTGGTACTTTCTATTCCTTTATTTCTTCTACCTACATCTGGTTACCCAAGTTTTTGAGTAGGTATGTTCTTTCTTTGTGTGTGCGTGTGTGTGCGTTAAGAAAAAACACACTAACAGGTTAATCATCCATATAAAACTATGTGTGGGTGGCTAAATAATTCTTTTGAAATATAGTTCACTTCTCACCCACTCACAAAGGTGTTACTGAAGGCATGAATTTTCTTTCATATTTGGGAACAAAACAAGGCTTATTTTTTGGCTTTTATAAGGAAGGCTAAATGCAATGTGAGAAATCATCTTCTCAAATACACACAGAGTTCTCACAAGCATTTATGCAACATCTGCTATCGTGGGCTGAGGCTAGTAAACAGTAAAGTTAACACAAGCTAATAATATAGTATTACTAATAAAACAAAGAAATACATTTCTAAAGCCTAGGTCATCTACAAGTGTGTATCCCAAGGCAAAGCCTAGATTTCATCTGGAGAGGCAGAAAGAAGACGGTCACCTGCTTACTGCAGTAAATGTCACCCTTTGTACTATTTCAGCTTCTCTGATGCAGTATGATATATTTATTTGTTCTAAATGCATTGCCCTGTACCTAAGCGTGGATTTTGTGATCCAAAAGGCAGGTACTGAAGAATCGCTGGTTTGACTGCAGGATCACACCAGTTAGGTCAGAATACACTGGATATACAGATTTTGTTTTCGTGAACGCGTTGAGTTTTGCCGTGGCAATGGCTGCAACTGGATACCCCGCTTTAATGAAAAGTACACAGTATTCTCCATTTACAGAATTTCATTGTTTCCAAGCTGCTGGTGTTGGATAACAAAAGCTTATGAATCTTTTATATCCCCGTGTATTAAAGTTCTCAGTCAAATAGGTTTGAAAGCGAGCATCTAGTGTTGTTTTTACTCATCAGGTAAATATATCTCACATACCCTATGAAGCATGGCTACCATCCTGTTTTCTTCCACCCTATTTTATGCTTTTTAGGTAATTTTAGTCTAAAAAGAGCCATGATATTTGCAAATTACACTGAATTGTGTTTTCATGTAAGAGATGGTATATTCTGGTAAATTATGTTTTCAGAAAACAAATTATAAAGCTGGTGGTTTGATATTTTAGAATTGCATTGATAAATTCAGGAGAATGCTTCTGACACAGGGATGGTATGTTTTACCTTCAAATTTAGGGAAGTCATAATTTAACTACATGGTACAGCAATCTGGAGGCTCTGTCCTTCATCGAGGCATCGGCTTCCTGGACGTCACTGCAGAGTAAAAAAAAGCTCAAGGTGTTTTTTGTGCAAGGGTTGACATAATGCAGTTTCCCACCATACCTTACCATGTGGTATCTTGCGCACCTATTCATAAGGTGGGCACGGGAATATTGTCTCATAGGAAAGCAAGGTGGACTGGTAGCCTCTTTCTCAGACACTCACTTCTTCTCTACTTATGCTAGAACACAAGGAAACCAGTTGAACTTCAGCTAAATGCAGCCCAGCCCCTTCACTGGCATAAGTCAGACTGCGCCGCAGATCCAGTTCAAACCCAACGAGACTGAAAGGGAAGGTCTTTCCACTGTGTTTAGACCAGGTTATGCATCCTGCATAGGATAGCCCAACAGATAAATAGGTAAGACCTGGATTTGCCCTATGTTACACTGCAGTACTCTACTGAATTTAATTAACAATAATGTGCAGATTTATTTTTTTTTAATGTATAAAAGCACTTCTAATTCCATTCAAGTTCACTTCGAAAAAGATCTTCGTCTTCTATCAGGAGAAATTCTGAAATATTCTCATTTTCCTCATGCTGTGAAATTACAGTACGTGGTCTTTCTGGGCAGTGTATGATGCAACTGGCAAGTGTTAAATAGCTGGCCACCCACTGTGGAATAATAGTGGATGGTTGCAAAAGCACAGTAAAAGTCCATCAAATAAAGGGCCAGAATTCCTTAGACAACAGTTAAAACCCCAGGGATAAAGCAGTCGAGCATCACTTCCTGCTTAAGATAGATGACATTAGTATCCAATGAAAACAGACCTAGGCTCATAGGGGAAAATGCAGACCAGATCCTGAGATCTGGATGTGAAGGCACCCCATTAGCTGCACTTGTTATCTGTCCACAAAACAATGCATAAATCTGTAGTGCCGCCTGTTTGGAAAAATAAAAGCACTATATAAACCAGTTTATAATTTTTTACAGTTCCTCATTGCAGCTGGCGATTGCTAAAATAGATGATCTCATAGTCTGCTGTGTGCCTGCCAGATAGCTTGCATGCAGATAGATGCCTTTGTGCCACAGACCATAGAAACCTGCATAAAATTGGCCTTCTTTCCTTAATAGAGCTGCATGAACAAAGATGAGTTTGTTGCTGACCAAGAACTGAAAGCTTTGTTTTGTAAGACTCTCTGAATGTATTGCACTTTGCCAAAGGAGAAGGTTCTCCATAAAAAGAGAAAGAAAGAGAGAGAGGGAGAAAGAGAGACGAGGAAAGAGATAGAATGTGAGAGAGAGAAGGAAAGAAAGAAGAAAGAAAAAGAAAGAAAAAAAGCGGAAACGAGACAAAGTGCAAACACTTCTGGTGGTGGATATTTGTGACTAAAGTGGGCTGAAACCTTTTTTTTTTTTTTTTTTTAATACTGGTCACATTTCTTGAGCTGAATAAAAATGAAAGAAAAAGGAACTTTAATTAATGGGATGCCTTTTGATTTGTAGAGCAAAACTGCCAGAGCAGATGTACCAGCAAAGAGGATTAGATTGTCCCTTCTCTGACGCACTGAAAATTTCTTTTTCCCCTTGTAGTAAACCCCATTGAGGAGAGGCTGTCTTTAGTGTCTAAGATTCAGCACTGCTAAAGAAACTGTTGTATTTGGGTACAATGGGCAGCTCTCTCAAGCCTAGACAGAATATGTGAGGAGAGAGCTAATATTCCTTTAAATCCAAGGTTGATTCCACTTTAGTATTTAGAAAAGCCTAAATAAAAGAGAATTTCTGAGTTCTTTCGAATCTCATCAAACATGTATTAAAGTGAATCCTGAAACAGCCATGACTAACGTTAATCCTTTTTAAAAGCTCAGATAAGTTAAATAAAGACTCTTGAACCTATTTTTGTTTTATTTGTATTAGTCCATCAATTCACCTATTTCTGAGATCTTTCTTTCTGGCCGCAGTCCTCCTTCAAGCAGGGTGGAGTGATGAAGTGCACATTGAACAGATGAATTTCATACACACAAATTAGGCTTGATTAACAAATTCTTTAGGTATTCCATTTTAAATATTTAAAATTCTGTTTTCAAAACTGTAGTTTGAAGAAAAAATGATCGCCACTTCACTTCTATTTATTTAACTCCCTTTACACTCGCTGTGAGATAAGGTGCGTATTAAAACATCTTTTTTCCTAGAGCTTGCTTAATTTCATTTTGAGTTTCTTCTGTACTGAGGAGAAGCAAAAAAACCCTAGATTGTATTGGAAAACATGTAAGCGGCTGAGCAGTGCATGTGCTAAGGTGGTGGGTATACAGCAGCCTAATTTATCTAAAGAAAAACTGAATGACTGCAGGAATGAAAATAAATGCTTCTATGATGTTTCATAAATTCTGTTCCACCTGTAAACAACACACATTTCCTAAAGTGACTGTGTGCACAAAAAAAAAAAAAAAAAGAGGGGCAATGAAGCATTTTGGTGCTTTCTTTTGTCATTTGCTTTGAAGGAGTGGAAAAAAAGTAAAATTTTTCAGGCCACAGTGCCTATTTCTTGTCCTTTTGCATGACTCCTGATATGGAGCAGGCACACAGGGTTTCAGTTTACATTTTCTTTCCTTTTCAATGGATAGTAACTCTGGACTACCTGGATGACATTTATTCCCACCCTAGCCAAAAGCTAACCTTGATGTCGGTTTTCGTGAGGACGTGATCAAAATCATGATCTTATTGCTCACTGGTTGGTTAAGTGATAATATCCTTCCCTGCTTGGTATATGAGACTGAAAAAATATTTTTTCTGGGCAGAAATATATCCCTATTTTACTCAGAAGAATGACTCATATTGTAAAATTATTTAAAACAGTTCAAATTCTCTCAGCAAAATTCAGAAGTTACAACATAACTGATTCACAATAAAAAGATAGGAAAGCACTTTTTCACTGTAAAATAGAAAAGAAATTTTAGATAGGTAGTAAAAAAGAAACATTTTTGGCAATGTAACTTCAGAAGTCTCGCAAATAATATATTCTCAGAGATGAACAGGAAACATCCTACTGATGTAAAATTCTGGGGTATTTTTCTGGCAGTGCTCACAGGGAATATATCTGCCAGCCTTCTTTTCTATTCTCAGAAACAGCAGATATTTTTTATCTAGACTTCCAAGCACCTACTGGAAACGAAAATACCAAATATTCACCCCGCTCTTTATATCCTAAGATATAAAGATATCTTTATATTCCAAAGAAACAAAGAAAACTTTTAAAAATGTGGTTGGCACACCAAAAATTTTCTTTTAGGTTTAACATTTTAGGCTTTTTTGCAAATCATTGTCGTCGCTCATTGAGTTGTGTTATCGGTCCCTTTTCTCCAGAACACAGCTTCCCCAGGGTGAGAGCAACAGTGACCAACGTCTTGTACTTTGGTTTCAGGGAAAGTAGGAGGAACGGCTTTCATTGCCAGGGTAGGAAGATCAATCATCATTTGAGGGCACAGCTGGGGTAAGGCTTGGGACAACGCGTCTGTCAAGACAGGAGGAAGAAGCAGAATTGTAAGCTAAAAAAAAGTTAGGTCAGAAAGACACAAAGACATCAACCTTTAGAGCCAGAAGTATATAACAGTGATCCTCCTCATTTCATGGGCTGGGACGTATGATGGTGCCACTGTCATCCTTTTGAAAGAATTCTGAAAATAATAAACTGTTTGACATGATCATTGGGCAAATTCTCTTCTTGGATTGTTGTCTCCCTCTTTTCTTTTAGAGCCAACATTGATGAAGGGCAAGGATCCCTAAAATTTTGTTCCTCAAAGACCATTTTCACCAGTCAGGCTGGGGACTGCATAGCAAATGACAGAAATCCTCCACCACCACCTGCAGCAACATGATGGCCATTAATAAATCAGTCACCTATGGGTAGGACTGCATCCCTGGGATCCCTCTGAGAACCAGCTGGTGGGTGGTTTGGTGAGGTGAGGCTGCCATGAACTCTAAGGACCCTGGACCCCGTGTGTCCAGGCACAATTTTCAGTCTCCAAACAGCTGGAAGAGACTCCAGCCTTCGTGATGACTCGATCCCCAGGGAAATAAGCACAGTCTGACAGGTGGCCCCTCTGAGAGCTGCGTACAAGGGACCTGCAGGCCACACATAGCTACAGTTTGGTATTTGCAGGGCTTCTCTAAAAAATTACTTCCAATCCACTTCTGTCACTTTTACTTCCCCAGAATGGATTCTATTGCCAAACATCAAACAAAAATCAAAGTCCCAGTGTTTTCCTTTGTCAAAAATAGCTTCTTCTGGAGCAGAACTTGGCCATTTATTATAGTAAGTTACTAGGTGGTTTAGGCTATGATATGAGAAGTTCAAGTCCTAATGAAATATTTTATATTTGTTTCTTCTTCTTGCAAACCAGATCATACACTGTACTTGGCATAATACTCCTGTTGCTACTATAGTGTCAGAAGCTTTATGTTGGCATCAAAGCTAAGTACGTCTTTCCCTCACAGAGACCTACCCATGAACAGTACACACACCGTTGCCAAGGAACCAGAGCTTTTATTTAGCCAACTGTAAATCCTGTAGAACACAAATCAAAAGTGGATAGAGGAAACTGGCAAGTTAAGTCATCAACAGTGACTTTATGATGGTATTAAGTTGTTTCTACAACATCCCCAACATCAAGAATATGGGTGGGTTTCTGTGGTGGCATGACCAGCATAACTAACATTAGACAAGTTACCTTAAGGTAAAGGCTTACCAACATCAGTTGCTTCCCATGTGCACATCACTTATCTGCAGTCCTTTCTTCCACACTTCCCTCACACACCAACAGTGGGTAAAAACAAGCACGCGGCTTATTTAGTGAAACAGTGATGCACTACTCTCCCCTCCCCAGCAGGATCTGGCTCAGTTGCGTATATCCAACTGTTGACCCCTACCCTCAGCTTTGAAACTTACGTAAAGAAGAAGTTAAATGATCTTAAAATTGTTACATTTTGGCAAAAATTGTGTATTCTTATGAAATTTTATGTCACCTGGACAACAGATCTCTAAACTGCCCATTCTAAAACTAATTAGATCATTACAGCATAGGTGTTTTCCAGAGCTTTTACCACCTTGTAACAAAAATCCATGATTGGCAGAGGCAGGGATTGCAGTTTATATAGTGCACAGAACAGAAGAGCAAATACATAGACTCATTTTAAGAAGCTACTAACATTTTAATTAGTTAACACGATTTTGTCTGTGAAATGAGGGTGTAGTAATACTCCTGTGATAATGATGAAAAGCAGAGGAGTCAGGCAGGGAGCGAATTTTCTTTTTCCATAGATTTCCTTGATGTCACTAAGATTTTCTTCAAGTTTATTTCTCTTTTATTTCCAGCATGAGTTTTCGTGTACAATTTTACTGTGGCTGCGTCAATGTTTTTTAATGCAGTATTTATCATTCATAGGCATAAAGACTGGCTATAAAATTGTGCTTTTTTTGTTTAATTGTTAGTATAACATTTATTAGGAAGGAAAACATAGCTTTTTAATATCCCACTATTGCAAGAGCTACAAAATATATCTTCCAGTATAAACTGGTTTTGTTTTATCTGTAGTGGCAGAACTAAACCTAGCATTTTGGGCTTGTGCATGGAAATTGAATTAGCAACAGGATGTAATGTGAATAAGTTTATCACAGTCACATTTCCATGACAGCATTACAACCACTTTACTTGCACTTGCTGTGTAATTAAATTCATGATTCAGCTTGTTTTGTTAAATTACATTCATGTCTACATATGCAAAGACCTGATTCTTCTTTTCTGGTTTGTTTTGTTTTTTTTTTTTTAAATTCTGGAGCAGAGTTAAGATGGAGTCAGTTAAATCAATGCTTGCTTATGAAGCACTACACTAATTCTTTGTTCTTTGTATTTTTTTAAATTTTTTTCTTTTTAACTCTAACTTGCTTGGTTTGTAAGAAATATTTCAATATTCCAATATTCAATATTCCAATACTCTGTTCTAATACTTTAGCTTCACTGCAGTGATTTTTTTTTTCTGGTATTTAATGTACACATTATTTCCTATATTTAAATATTCAGATAAGGTAATGCAATATCTACTAATAGAGTAATGCAGGCTCCTTATACTCCAGTGTATGTTTTTCCAATTAATGCTGCTCACATGTTGCAGTCTACCTACCTAGGTACTACAAGATTTATTTCCCTTTAAATATCCCTCATTTGTTTATTTATTGGGGGTTCTTTTATTCAACCTCATCCCAGTCTTATGGCAAACACATGTCTGTCTTTGACACCAAACCCCAGAGCTTTCCATTCATTTGTAACTCCAAACCATGTGCCATTATGATTCAGTCATTTATCTCTCAAAATACACCATCTTCTAATTGATTCTGAAATTATGCACTGTGCAATTCATGTCATAGCTGCTAAAATAGACTCTTTTGCATAATTTATCCTATTGTTTTTCTTTTGCTCCTCCCATCAAACACAGCATTGCAGGTTTTGCATTTATAACTTGAGAACTAAGAAGAAGTTACTTTGTGCATTACATTATTTGATTTAGACACTGTCCTTGATAACTCACATATCATGCCAGGAATCAGAAAACAGTTGATCACTAGACCAGTACCAGGGGTGTTCTTGCCTCCTTACTCTGTGTGACATGAAAATGATTGGCAAAATAAGACTTACCGATGACTACCCCACTCCAGCTGTATAGCCTCAGCATGACTACTGGTAAATGAAGAGACTTCAAACAGACGTGGAAGTGCCCATCCATAAGACAAACTTCTGGCTATTATTGCCAAATCAACTTGCAAAGCACAGAGCTGGGCTGTCAGGCAAATGTTACCCCCATAAACAGCAAGGTATCCGAGGCAGGGCTATAAAAACAGCTCTTGAGGGCTGCAGTCCTCAGCTGCTCTGGCAGAGAGGGACAAACAGAAAGTGTTGTATTAAGAAGGAGAGAAGATAGGGGCAGAAATTCCCAGATGAAGGCAGATTAATACGTGAGAGAATGAAGGTGCTTTACTGCAGGGAAGAAAAACAAAGCAGGTGGGAGAAAGATCAAAGATCCAGCTGTGCTGCTGTGTGGTGGCAGCGCACACAGAGGAACAACGTGAAGCTCTTTCCCATTCAAAACTCCTCTCAAATACTGCAATATGAGGAATGGTATAACATTTGGATACAAAGTGTATTCCATCCCCTTTTTAATGCTGACTATGGACCCAGTTTAGGCACGCAATTCGGACGTAGACACACTTCCTCTTTGGGTGCCTGTCGCAGGTAGGAGGGAGGAGAAAAGCAACTCCTGCAAGCGGAATGGTGTTGTCCCTTCACACAGAGGACAAGATCAGCTTCACTGGCCTTCTGCAAACTGCACTGCCCTTTGCAGAGTGCAGCTTCAAGGGAACCAAGTACCCTGTTACCCAGGACAGCACAGGGCTGGGGGACGGACACACTTCAAAATGAATGAAATCAAATCCCCATGAGGTAAAGAAGGTCTGGATTCAGGGTTTCCTGTGCCCAAAACTGAGCACTAACCGGCAGCATCTGATGCTAAGAAGACACAACTGCAGATTGCAGTTCAGGGTAGGAAATACTTACCCGTCTCCTCAGTACAAACATACGTGAGTGTCAAGAAGGGTTTTTCAAGCCTTCCTTCAGTGACATGCCTAGGAAGATCAGTGCCTAAGGGGTTACGCAGGTAGCTAGGGTGGAAAGATGCTATCCTGTTTCATGATCTGTCTTTCACCAAAAAATATATTATTTCTATTTATCACAAGATCCAATTCTGCCAACTTAACTGTCATTGAATAAGCACCTTCATCTGTGAACAATTCCATCAAAATCAACTGACTCTTCTCACTTACTGAGGTTCAATTCAATATAACTCTGAGGAATAGAGTCATGGCCTTCAAGAACATATGATTCACTGTGTAACCATGCCACCACCTCCAAAAAACCCTCTTACCATAGACTTTCTGTCATTGAGTCTTCCTCTTTTCAAGGTTCAGTTATTCTTAAAATGTGCCTTAAAAGAACTCTGCCGTTTTCAAAATTTGTAGTTGCCATCAGGGCACTTTATATCCCTGAATGAAAGGTCAGGACAGATTCTAAATTGGTATCAATTGGCAGAAATCCATGAGCTTCCATGGAGCTGAGTCTATTTACATCAAATGCCTTCCTGGCCTTTTGAGAACAAGATTTTATTGTTGTTATTATTATTATCATTTTAAAGGCTACCAAGGCAGCATCATTTATGCAATTTGTTTCCTGAAACTTGAATTTGTAAAAAGAAAACAAACAAAAAAAAACCCTACTTTCTCTTTTTTTTTTTTTTTTCATTTTCTAATTAAATCCACATGGAGAAAATTGCCACTCTAAAAATAATTGAGTATATATTCTTGTTCTTGCAAGCATGAAAAATTTTTCAGCAAACATGATTGCATGAAATGTCCCTTATAATAGGCTCAGTGGCTCTCACAACTAATTGTGACATTATATCATAGGAAAAAGTCCATAATGCTCTTCTACCACTGAACCGAAGAAACAAGCGTATTAATATATGCACAAAAGTTATCCTCAAGCTAACCCCCTGCCTTTTGCTCTTAGCCTGAAGCTGCTGCTATGCCCCTGTTGAAGGGAAAAGCATTCAAAGCAGACTCCTGACAGCCACGTTACGTCTAGAATTATTTTACAGGATCAGGAGCACGTATGCTGTTCTTTGGCTCCCATGTACAGAGACTTTGGGATTTACCCTCACCCCGTAGCATCGTGGGGTGCTGTAAAATGCCGTTTCCCCTTTCCAGGTGACCCCAGATGTGTCACGAGGAGATCAACACATCTACAGTAGGATTCCTCCTGACGACAAACAAGTGTCTCATTCTTGGGCTGAGTTCCCGTAGCCACTCCTGCTCACAAGCAGCACAAATTAACACAGGTCTGCAATGGCAGTCGCTCCGTTTTAGATGGACTAACAGTTTCCAGGCAACGCAGTGACCTCTTTTTGTTCAGAGGTATCGTTTTGTTAGCTGTAATTGTATATACTATCTCTGCTTTAATGAGAGACACCTAGTAAATTATAGAGGGAAGAATTTCACTGAGGGGAACACAGGCACCCTGAGTAACTCCAGCTGTTACTCAGCAATATTTATTATTCATATGCCATCCCGGTTTTCTGTGTGAGGCACTTGGCATTGCAACAAAGCAGAAAGCAAAGATGCTATCAGTTGACATCTTGTAACTCTGGATATAGAAGTTTAACTGTTCAGTCCTACGGTCTTCAAGCAGGTTGCTCTTGGCTTAATAGGGTTTTTGCTGCCTAATGAGTAGTTTACAGTGGGTGACAAAATGAGCACAAGAAATGTAGTATAGTATAATAAAGGACTTAATTTTTCTGATGGATAGTATTAAAGCTACACAGTAGCTTTTCTTCTAGAAAAGACCATAAGGATTTGACAGGTCGAGAACAGAGTAGTTTGCCACAGCCTTTGCTATACCAGACATTTCAGTTTGGCAGCCAAAAGCACATGCCCATATGCCTGATGTAGCTGTGCTGTTCATTGAGGGTCTTTGCAGAAGATATGGGAGGTCATTACAGCCCATAGCTATTCACTTACACACAACAAACATGGAGAGGAAACATAACAAAAAGTAGGAGAATTGTGGAAAAAAACTAGTTAAATTCCCCTTCTTTTCATTCCCTGGCTGACTTCTGCTCTGGGTGCTGTGGTATTAGAGAAAAGCTCCAAAGCTCAGACAGAAACAGATAAACCACCCTGCCCACCAACAGCACTGTGACATCACAGGCTTGCAACAGGAGCAAATGCACTGATAGACTGTGAACAATGAGCCCAGATGACCTACAATGTGGATGTCTGATTTCTTCGGACGCCATGTTGAGTGAATATTCCCATCCCAACTGAACAAATCATCTTTGATATTTTTCTAAGATAAACTTTATTGAAAAATGTATTTTCTGGAGATGGCACATCTAGGGACATCTTTCTGTCCAATGATCAGAGCTTTGCAGGCCCAGCAAGGACAGGCGGAAAGAGGAAAATTTCCAATATACGTTAGAGAACGAGTGACGGTTGAGAAGGAAAGAATCAGCATCACTTTAATTAGGCCTCCAGGTCTGTGGAACAAAAGCACTAGATTCATGATTAATAGCCAAAACACATAACGTTCTTTTCAGAGAACACAGTGATGTACTGTTCAATAACGCCATGGATACTAGGAGAGCGGGCAGAGCTGTAATGAGTAAATGAGAATTACGGTGCCATATGGCAGCAGAGCCCACACAGAAAGAGCAGCTGCAAAACCCACAGCAGCAGCAGCCGCTGGAAGGGACTGAGGGATAGGGAACCCCTAAAAAATCCCTGGAACAGAAAAATTTGGTGGTGTCCATGGAGCTACAATTCTTCCCAGAGTTCTGAACACAGATTAATCACTATTGATAGACACTGCAGTGGAGTGGTGCAGGGTCATAGAGGTATTTTCCTCGTTATGACTCTTTTGACCCACAAAAGCCTCTCAACAGGCTCTGCCATGTCTCTGTCCCCTGCCCCTCCATCCTTCCCAAGTTGACTCCTATGCTCTTATGTTGGGATAATAACCTTAAAGAACCAGTTCTGTACCTAATTGGGAAATTCCCTATATACAGCTCTACAAGGAGAAGGTGTTTTAGATGTGACACACAACCAACAGCAGAGCAAAGGAGCCCTGAGTCAGGTCTCAGTCTCCGCTCTTCAATCCCGCCTGCCTGCACCTACTTGTGGTGAGGGAGAAAGGGAGATACATGCAGATCAGCGTTAAAAAATAACCCTTTACCAGAGGCTGCCTCACCCAAATAAATGTTGCAATAGCTTCTGTTATGAGTATACAAAACCCTATAACATTTCTAACACTGTAGAAGGAAAAAAAAAGAAGGAAATGCTGTGCTAATTAAAATACAGCCCCTTAGAAAAGGAGACTAGGAATACGTTAGCTATGATTTCCTGTTTGAATGTGCAAGTAGCTTTAGGAAAAGCAGCCAACCTTAAAGAAAATTCACGGCAATGGCAAATCCATCAAAACCCTGAATAAGTTGTTCCTCTGCTTAATTAGCCTCACCATAATATGCTAATCAATGGTAAATAATTGCTTTTTAATGGCAACCACTCTGTGCAGTCTTTAATTATCTACAAGTTTCCTGTAAATCATCACCATCTCCAACCAAGCAGTAACATAACCACTAATAGCTCTGAAGCTTCATAAAAATCTTTGGTCATCTCACTGTCTCATCCAAGAAGCTCAGCCTTGTACCTCCAAAGTCAGGTAGTCAGAGCAGATTGGCATATTTGGAAAAATCAGGCTATAAATCGGGAAAAGGGCAGGTTTCAATCATATTTGTCAGCAGAGTTTGGCTTTTACATAGCTGTTTTTCTCTTTTGCTTAACACACACATTTCATTCGTGATGAAAATATTTATGTCCTCATTTCATTTTGCATGGAGTACATATGGGAAAAAGCTTCCATGTGGCAGCAGTGATCTTAACAGATGTTCCCCTCTGGGCAAATATGGGCTTTTAATGGAAAAAGTGCTGAGCGAGGTGCCAGGTACCTTATCTTGATGGAGCAAATTCATTTTGAAATGAAAGTTTAGTTTATCTCCAGTGTTTTGTATTTATGATGTTAGCTGTTAGCTGTTATCCTGCATCACAAGCAATGTTTAACTTAAAGATATTCACATCAGATATAAAAACAGGGAATTGGATCTTAAATCAGTTAATGAGCACAGTCCATTAAATTGCCAACCTAACCCATGAAAAGGCAGATTATAATTGCAGCTTATTCTTCATCTGACACTCATTTCTCTTAAGGGAAATGATTGTTGCTTTTTACATGGAGTCATCAGTCAGACTCATGGGTGCCTGATGAACTGTGATAAAATGAACGTACAAAACATACAGAGTCAAGTCATTCATTACTTTCTCTTGTACACCACTTGTAGACAAGGTGCCAGCTGCAGGAAAATCTCTCTCTGCCCCACACTGGAGTTGCAATAGGCCTATTATTCAGTGCCAGGCTATGGTTTCCTAACTTTTCCGGCATCAGCTTAATAGTAGCGTCAGCTGGGCATCATGCCATGTACATCAGCTATGCCTCATTTACCCTCCTGCTCCCAATTAGCTCGATCATGATGATAAAACCAGGAGAAAGACCTTTGGATAGAAGGCACATATTTATTTGGCCAACAGTCTAGTAAAAGGAAGGAAGGATGGGGAACTCATAAAGGGGAGGAAGGATGGGTTGTGATCTTGGCTGTTCTGCAAATGCTCTGCGTGACTGCCACTTCTCTCAGCCTCCTCTTCTCCTTCCCCCCCAACTGGGATAATTCTTCGCTTTGCTCATGGGAGTCTTGTGAGCCACTCAGATGCCACAGTGACAAGACATAGAAATGACTATAAATAAAGGAGCCCAAGAACTTTAAATAGCAGGATTTAACACTTGTGTTCACAGATCTACAGTTACTTGCTGATGTCTGTTCATCAGAAATCTTTGTTGAATTTCATGTCAACATATTTTCTTTGCTGTGGCTGTTAGGTTGTGAAGCAATCATCCCAGCTGTAATCCAAAAAGCTGAATGTGGTTATTTTGGGCAGAGGAGAGAAACCTTCTGCTTTAAAGATAGCATCTGTCGTTCGTTTCATGCCCAGCCCAGCCCAGCCTGGCCCAAACCACGACAAAGATCTTACAAGAGTTACAAGCCACAGCAATATAGCTGTGAGAGAGAAAGCTCTTTTATTTATCCAGCAAGTAGTGCCTGCACTAGCATGCAGGAGCATTAGTTTTTACAGAAACCCCTAGACTTGAGATACAAGCAGGGTTTACTATATGTTGGACAGGAAAGGACAATTTGCAACTCCCTGCTGCTGATTTTGGACAGATCTCTTAAATGCAAAGATCCTGTATCTCCCTGTGAACCATAGGAGGATAAATGTTCTCAGTTCCAAGGCGTAAAAACTAAGGAAGAGACGCTAAATACCTCCCCAACAGCTACAGAGAAAATCTTCACCTGGAAAAACTCCAGAATTTAAGATTTTTTCATTTTGACATGTATTCTGTAACCTTCTGCCCATCCTCTAAACAAACCTTTCACCTGCATGATTCAGTCTTCTGAAGAGGGATGTTCTTTTTGAAGATAATGGAATCAAATTAATGTTGTGTGAAGTTCTCCAGAAAATCTGTACCCCGTCTGGTCATGATGGACATTCAAGGCTGACA
The DNA here is from genome assembly GCA_013400135.1 of Rhinoptilus africanus. NCBI lineage: Eukaryota > Metazoa > Chordata > Aves > Charadriiformes > Glareolidae > Rhinoptilus > Rhinoptilus africanus. The sequence goes on from VXBO01005180.1 coordinate 827,156, forward strand.
CAGCCAGTCTAGGAGTACCAGCACCCAGCACAGGATGTGTTGCAGCCTCAGACCATGAAAACACAGCAATAGACAAGGTAAAGCTCCCATCCAGACTGAATGTCTGTCTGTTACAGGTTAGGAAGGTAGTGAAAGTCAGCTGCAGATCCTTCCTAATCAGGCCTAGTTCCTGTCCCTTCCCACTATCATTAAAAGGGTCAAACTGGGAACTAAAATGAGTCGCATTTCCTCATTTAGGCCCCAGGCATTTGTCATAGTTTGTCATTTTGGCTGTGACCCCCCCATTCATCAAAATGAGTGACAGTGGAAGCAAAAGAGAAAAAGAGAGAGATCAACATGTGATGGCATTTTTGTGCCATCTGGTAGTAAGTATGGGGATGCATATGGGCAAAACACTATTTAGAAGGCTTCTTAAAATGTTTACCTACAAAGATCTGCTAGTTCACTACTGCAATCTTTCCTAGCAAGAATAATTCTCAGAATGACTATATCCTTTAAAACTCGTAACAGTACTTACACCTACATTATTTAAAAGTAACGTCCATGTTCCATCTAAACAGGCTTTGTGTGGGAGGTACTGAACAGACTGTAAATCTTTTACAATACCTATGTATTTGTATATGACTTTCATTGTCCTGTTTCAAAGACTGAATTTATTGTACAAGGAGACATCTTAGTATTTGACTTCACTGAAAAGTTTCAGTTATTCTTTAGAGACCAATGCAAATCAATATCATGTCTGTAGGAATTAATTTCATCTGCATTTTAATAAACATCTCTGCCTCTGTTCACTTTCACATTTCTTTGCAAATTGGAAGACTACCACATTTGGGTTTTTCTAGCAATCTTAACTCCAATCATGTTCAAAATTAACACCAAGTTTCTTTAAGAGCCTTAGGTTCTTATTTAGAAGACTGATTTTCATCCTTGGAGCATGCTTTGAGCTCCAATCTCATTCTAGAATTCATATGATCCCATCTCTCTTTAAAGTAACTGTCTAAAAGCTATGTACTGCGATGCCTTGAGCATGTTCCTAACTTTGCTCACACAAATTAATAGCGTTCACTCTCATGTCTGTGGAATTGGGCACTGAGTTTCTACATGATCTGAGTACATAATGCAAGCATGTAACCTCCAGCAAACCATTAAATTGAATAGATTTACTTTGTTAAAGAAATTAAAGACTACTCCTCTTACAAACATCCCAAATCTTTCTTTCACTACTGTGAGCAAGATAGCATGTCAGTGGAAGAGACACATCTCAATTTCACCAGTATTTGGAATGCTTTCCATTTTTCCTTCAGTAGACTTTCTACCAGGGCATTGCAGCCCCAAGCACTCTGTCATAATTCCTCAAATAATTAACAAGGAGATCATTTAAGTTGAGCAAGTCTCTGAATACACCCATTGCTCTCTAACATGGGAACATCCACAAAATGGGATGGTTGTGCAATGGCATTTGTACGCAATATCAAATAATCTGGAACACCATATGAAAAATATACCAAAAGTCACGAACAGGATGTCTCCTTTGCAGCCAAAAGAAAATGCTGGTTTTCAACTGAAATACGAAGGGGAAGAAATGCTTGCTTTCTTAAAAAAGTACTTTGGTGCCAAACATTTTGGAGACATTGTTGAAGAACAGTCCTTCCTCACATAGAGGTTATCCCTGTGATGCTGCCAAGGTCAGTGCCTGAGTGGGTGATTTGCCAAGTAAGTGCCAGTTGTGTAATATATGCTGTAGCAGGCATGGAAGCAGATTTTACTTTCACACCCGCCTTCTGAATTGGCATTCTTTGCCTCTTTTGTGCCAATGTTGCTTCTCTTTCCCATTCTGTGCCCTCTCTTTTCACTGGAATGCCCTCACCCCTCACATATAAGCTGAATGTCCCATTGTTGGCTAGAAAGCAAGACTTGCTGAATGTGGATTTTATAGAAGTCACACAGGAAAGACAGTGTGTATAACTTGCTACATACCTTACTCACATGGTGACCCTACCTGGAGTATATAGGGGTTTTTTTAAAAAAAACCCAATCCTCATATTTTTTTATATGTACTTGTCTACCTTATATAACAGGGATGAAATAGCTCTTCATTCCTCAGGAGCTCTTGTTTCTCCTCAATCCATTCTGTCTTCATGATTGTCTAAATTTTGCTTCAACATTTTCCTCTCCCAAATCTTGATTGTCTTCAGATGTCTTCATTTTAGGGTAGCAAATTTCCATTGATTAGGCAAATATTTTCCTACTTTTTAGTCCTTAACCATAAGTTTTCAATCAGGTCTCTAACAATCACACCCAGAATTTAAGTATTAATTTATTTCTGAGTGCTGACAATTACATGTATCCTCTCAAGTAGGTAAACTGGGTTTACGAAAGACTTTCCAGAAGCAAGTGTTAGTAGGCAGGTAAGTTTACACAATCAAATTATAGAAATTGTTGCACAATATTAGAAAGTTTCTGAAAGTCAGATGTATCTTTGTCTGGCTGAGTTGAAGAGTGAGATCCCTGTTTGTGTGCACTGCTTTTAGTCCAGGCCTGCTCTAGACCACAATGTCCTCCTTCTTTGCTAGGGGAGCAGGGCAGGATGAGCAGGCTGAACAGGGATCATATCTTAAGAGTCCCACACCTACTCCTTGGTGGCCAGAGTAGATCAGCCTGGCATCCTTTGAAGTTGTAAAGAATTTCAAGGGCCAAGAATGGGCTGAGGAATGGTGGTTACTCTAAGGGTTTGGATGTACATATAGGTTACCTAAGCTGCACAGGTCTTCACTCGTCAGTCAAATGGCTGTTTAAGTCAGGATGTGTGCTCTGATCCTCGGGCAAGCATTAGGTGTTTCGACTTAGCTTGTATCTCTTTCACTGTGGCCTAATCCAACACAAGCTTCTTTTTCCTGCTATCCCAGGGCGTGTATGTAGGCAATTACTGCTGCTCAGCCACTGCTTGGTCAAATGTTAAATATAGTAACAAGATGGGGTGTGGAAGCTCTGAGTCATAATACCTTTACTGAATGCCTCTAAGATGGATCACTTAAACTGCTCCCTGGCTCAGGAAAGAGGCCAAATGTTAAGCCAACCAAGTAGTGTATTAAAGTATTTTGTGTACCTCTTTTAGCCAGCAGAGACAGAAGGGACCTCATTGTGTAGGGTTCATCAAGCCTCCAGGGATTTGTGAGATCCAATTAATATATACTCTCAAGGGTGGCTGCTGTAGAGGGACCATTCAGCAGTCATACCTGATATGCACAATGTCAGTGGAGTCTTTGGCATGCAATGATTTTGCCATGGGGAATTCTACTTAGGAGAATTTTTCTTCGGAGGCAAGTATAAGTTAGTCATCTATTAATGCCTGCTATCAATGGGAAACAATAAAGACACCCTGCTGGAAAAAAAAACTAAAAAAAAAACGGGGGAAAAAAAGGCTTTTTGAAATGTCTGGACAATGTTCTTTTTAATTTCTGCTGAGAGCTATGGCTTCATCTAAGCACACATCAGGGTAAGCTATTAAGAAAGACTAGAGTTAACACTCAGTTTAGACTCCCTGTCAGGTTTCTCCCTTTCTACGTTCATGAAAACACAGAACCAGAGGGACACTGTGTACAGCGTTTGTATGGGGAGAAAAGGGGAATGAATAGAAACACATTAATTTCTTCGGAAATGGTATTATTAAATAGGTCACCATCTTTAACAGGGAGGAGAAAGTTTGCAGATGCTAATCTTTGATGCACTTTGAATCACACTTTCCTTTGCAGCACACTGATATCTGCGCTTTGCTGCAACTGAAATCAGAAGAATTGCAGGTGTAGCCATCTACTCTTATTTTCAGGAATCTAAATAGGCAGAAACATTGTACAAACTTCGCAATATTTCTTTGTAGAATTTGATAGTATGACATATTTTTAAGCAGTTTAACTAAGTTTGGAGGAAAAAAACCCCAAACTTACAGAACATGTGAGAATGTATTCTTACCTTTGGCAAAATGTATTTTATTCTGATTTAAAATTATCTTTTCCTAAGATGACTTTGTGAGTTACTTTCTCAGTGGGAGGTTTTGTTTCTCTGGCTCTTCCTACAGTAAATCAGTTTTTCTTTTTTAATAACCACTGTTTATTAACTTCCTTACCATCAGAGATTGTAACAGGATGCTCAAATTATTTTATTCTTTCAGAGACTGTATTTAATCAGAGACTTCACTTTATGTCATTATTTCCACAGTTATATTACTCAATATATTTCACATCTCTGTCTAACTTGCTAGTATGTAGTATCACAGCATTGGTGGTTCTTCATGATCAAATAAATAAGAACACAACACGATTAGTTTCTTTTCTTGCATTTTCTTAAATTCATGGGAGGTAATAAAACATAAACATTTAAGTGTTTGTAAAAGAGCTTTTTCACTGCCAAATGATCCATTATCTTTCCACTAATTTTTCTTAGCCGAACATCATTGGAAGAAAGGCCCAGCTCCTTCTTCTCTCTTTCTGTTCCTCTTCCTATTTCTTTTTCTGTCTTCCTCTTTGGCATCAGCTTCAGCTTCTTCTCTTTCTCAACCTAGGTTAGACTCAATTTATGTCTAGGACCCATGAAGGTGGAAGTCCTACTCTCACAGATCTTTAGGCAGCCAAAAAGATACTCAACCTGATCCAAATTATGCAATATGCTAAAATGATGCAAAGGGAGCTAGTTCTCCACAGGTCTTCTGTGTGTTGACTGTTGGACCCCTACAAGATATGGTTCATGCGTTGAAATGACACTGACTCCCATCTTATTACCTGACAATACTAAAAGGGAAACTGCACTTGGCAGATGGACTATTAGGCTCAAAAAGCAGAAGAAAATTAGTGTAGGATAAATTTAGCTTTTCTTTAGTTAATATGTGCAACTTTTTAAAAGTTTAAAATTTAAATGAATTGGGACATAAGTACGTGGACAGTATTTTACTTTAATTAAGAACCGCTTATAAGGAAAATCACTAATGTGTCTCTGCTTCACTAATAACTTGGCTTTATCTTGTTACCCAATAAATCCATTTACTTCTGTTAAGGGCCAACTGCTAAAAAAAGCTTCATGTTCACCAATCAGTGCACATAATTACATTCTCTATCCTCTTTTATGAGTTTAAAACAATATTGTCTGAGTAACTCACACCCGTTGAGCGCTTGTGTTTGTCTATCCATATTAAGAGTTAAGACACAAAAGCTTACGTGTTTTGTTTGTCACTTCTGTGACACTGTTGGTAAAATTCATTTGTAGATTGCCGTTTCAGGCTAACATCATAGCTCACTTCAGGGAGATATCACATGTCCTACGACATGCTTCCGTCTCTGATACAAAGATATAGATAGAACTCTGAAGACATCATCAGTTCTTTTTGCTGGGCTAATCACCTACTCCTTTTTTAGGCACCCATCACCAGCTACATCCTTCAGTGTGTTTGAAACTTGCTCTAATTTAGTTTTGAAGACTATTCCAGCATACAGTGTATCAGGAATTAGGCTAGTGACTTATAGGGTATTCAGAAGAAAGAAGGAAGGAAGATTTTAGAAAAAAGATGGGGAAATCAATCTATCTATCTGATATAAAGCTCATTGCAGTTGCAGCCATGCTGTAAGTGGTTTTCTTCATTAAAAAGAAGAATTTATTTTTGCATTCCTGGAGTCTGCTCATATTATTATCTGAAATGCAATATTTGAAACATAGGGGAGTGCAAGTGTGAGGTGAGAAATTCCTAATACAATTCATTAGTGTATCTAAGCAACCAAGCAGAGGACTGGATGTGCTGTCTCATGGCCTTCTGAAACTTTACAGTACCTGCCACTCACCAGTGTGGCCCACTCTGACACAGACGTAAAAATGGAAACTTTGATCAATCTGACCGCAGGAAAAGCAATAAGATTAAGCTGTGTTTTAGCATCATAGACTCATAGTATAAAGTATTCAAAAGAGCTGCTACAGGCTGAGAAGAATAAACCTTCCATCTTTGCTTCATTCACCATGATGTGCCTCTCACTGCTTTCTTCTCTTCCTCAGCCCTACTTTCCCCTCCTCCTTCCCTTTTCAACTCCTAATTCTTTCACTGCTTCCCATTCAGGCCTTGCCCTCTGCATTCAGTTTCTGCTTCTCATTCCCCTTTGCCCGCTCCCCACCCTGCCTGCTCCTTTTTGGGTTCAGTTCTTCTTACTTCAGGCTTTTATTTCTCTGAGGGATTTGAATAATCACTCCTTCTTTTTTGATCTCATTGTCATCTCAATAGGTCTTGCTGCCTTCCACCCTCTCCTCAAAAGGTAGGTTTCCAAAGAACGTATTCCCTCCAGAAAGGAGGAAAAGGACCTCTGAAACCCACTGACCCTTTCTAAATTGGATGTCCCACTTTCTATCATGGAATTAGGAATTTTTCCTTTGAATGCGAATGTTAACTTTGTTAGTGAATATTTTTTTTTAATGAGCACATTAAATTCCTCCTTAGCCTTAAAAAGATGTAACTTTTGTCTATTACTCTATCATGATTAATTTCTGTCTCCGCTTGGCTGATGGTCAGTTTTAACAAAGCTGATTTAGTCATACACTAAATTTTATGTAAAACCTCAGGAGAGTGAGTAGCCCTTACTAAAGGCCAAGTAAATGCTTTTGTAGTATACCGACAGGGAATCTGAAATAAGGCCAACGCGATATATACTCTTGACCACATTTTCAAAATGCCCCACATATCTAACATCTGCGACTGAATGCTCTTGAATGCAACTATGCACAGCTGAGCGCCTGAGCACGCTGCCTGGGCAGAGAAGTCTGTCACATCTGTCCCTCTTCCTTGCCATAGGTCAGATCAAAGAACCAGACACAGACACCAGGTATCTCAGAAAACAATTTTACAGTGGTATTTCAGAGACATAACTACTGAAAATAAATTAAACAATCAGTAGAAAAATAAAGTAAGAAACAATTTTGCAGGTATTATCAAAGCCTGGCTCTTTCTTTTTGCCCTGTGTGGAAAATGAAATAAAACAAAATTTTCAGTGATATGCAGTCAAAGCCACAAAACAAGAAGACCTTGAGCCAAACTTCTTCAAAGGTCAAGGATACAAACAAGATATTCAACTAGGCTTTTTTCTCCTTATGTATTCTTGCAATGGCACACAACTGCAAGTTTGCTTATAGCCCTTGTAGCTAGGCCAGGAAATGTTAAAATATTCCTTTTTTTTTTTCTTTTTTCTGCAGTACCCGATAACCAGGGTACTAAATAAGCATTCCAAAACAAAATGAATGCAGAACCATATGGTTAGTTCTGACTACCATCTTGCAGAAAAAAAAATGTTTCTGTTCTGTACTACAGATGGTTCTGATGGACGGCATCATGCAAAGCCACATTGTTCTTACTAAGGAAAATGTGAGGACAATTCTGAAAATCTATTTATGGAACATTGTGCTGCTATTAGACACAGGGATAGATAACCAGAGAGCACCTTTAAAGAGAGCCATCTCTATTCTACATTCTGCTCCACGTGTATTATCTGACCATGCAAACACCGCAGCAAATGGAAAAACTACCTTTTGACCAATGCATTGCTGGATCCAGCCCTTAAGACTCCACTTCATCCATTTCATCACCTTCATCTCAGTTCCCACAGTTCTAATTTCTACCCACAAGACTCAGTCCGTTGTTAATTGACATTTTTGTGCATCAGAAAGTATCATTATTTTCTCTTCTAGACTTGATAAGCATGATTTCCTGGTCTTTTGAAGCAACAGTGGTCTTTAGTAGTTGCATATTATACACATCTGATTCATTACCTTAACTCTGTGGGCTGTTGACTAGAGAGAAAAAAAAAAAAAACAACAAAAATCAGTCCAAGAGGTCTTTTCCTTTACACTGGTAATTCCCATTCATCTCAACAGTTTTCTTGTTAACGGGTGATGTAAACCACTGAGTAATTTTAACTTTTAGGTTTTCATTTATAGCTTGCTTATGCTATAGGACAGTAATGTCCAAAATGTTCAATGTAAAGATATCACAGTATTGCCAAACAAAATTTTACTGAAAACCATACATATTTAGATTAAAACATCTCAGAGTGATCTCTTCACAAAACATAGGAACATTTATTTTAACAACATCAAAAAATCGTTCTCATGTCATCTGCTTGTGACCGTAATATTATGAATTTCAGTCTGCTCCCCCCACACTCAGAGGAAAAGGAATCCAGCCCATCCTCCCTCCTTCTCCTCTTTGCCCTTTGCAAGAATTTAAATAAGATTTCCATATCTACTTTTACCACTTACATTCTGTTCCACAAATAAGCTGTTTTGTGTAAATGCAGATAGCACACGTTCACAGGCATTCCTGTTCTACATTCAGTTTCTACTAGTTTGCATAATTTTCTCTTTAGGGATTCTTACAAAAAGTGACAGGGGGATGGAAGTCTTTTTTTTTACCCCTCAGCCATGAATTCCATCTGTTGTCATGGCACTGAACCCAGTGCTGAATAGCAGCCAGCATTGCTTTTGATGTTCTGTAGGATTAGTAGAGATGTCTGATGTTATTGTGCAAGATTATTCATAGGGATGGCTTTACATGAGCTTTATGCAAATGTTCAGTTGCTAAATTAATAAATAAATATGGTATGCCATCAGAGTTCACATTCTGAGGGCAGTCCCTTGGACCTTTACTATTTCCATGATAGCTCACAGAAAGTGTTTGCAATTACTCTCATTTCTACAATCACAAACCAAACATATTCCAGTATTTTGTTAGAGTTGAGAAATATTGTGGCCAATGAAATATAACCGATGATCTGTAGCTGATGATCTGATGAGGCAAATTTTATTTATAGGATCTTCTAATCACAATATTTCATGATTTGGGTCTGCCTTTGACTCTGATGGTTTTTACTGAGCTATCAAGTACACAAAGTTCACATAGATCCTAACTTTGGGAGGAGTCAAATATCCAACATTTAGAAGTATTCTTTAACTCTCAGGACATTCAGGCCATCCTATTTCAGACCCTTAAACCTCTTGACACAAAGTAATCAAACTTTCACAAATGCATATGGAGTAGTGGAGCTTTTTTGTTGCTTTTGGTTTTATTTTCTTATGAAGATAAGTTCTGCCTAAGAGCTTTTCCTGCCATATCTTTTTCATCAAAGGTTATCAGTCTATCAATACCTTGTCTTGTTATGGATACATTTTAGAAAGATTTCCAAGTTTCAAGATAGAGTTTCTGGTCAAAACAGAGAACACCTCGCCTTGGCATGAGCTCAGGAAAAGGAAGTGTAAACAGTTTTCTGCAACAGATAATTACAAAGGGCAGCAAATGAACAGAGCTCTGCTGCTTCCTTTTCCTACCTCTAAGAATCCAAGTTTGATCCTGCTTCTCAGGGAGTAGCCAGGTTATACTGGGCCAGGGCAGTGGCTTTCACCTTGAGGGAAAGAAGAGGTAACAATTGACACCTCCTGGACTCAATCGTCCTTCCCTGCAGGAGCAGCAAGACCATTTACTGTGCAGTTTCCTGTAGAGAAGCAGTCTAGCACTTCATCCTTGGAAGAGAAACCTTCGGGTTTGCCTCTACAGCAAAGAGGTCTTGTTTCGGCTTTGGCGCAGGAGAGCAGCCTAGTGGATAGGTTCTTCTGACAGAAGTGGAAGTCGGATCTAAGGTGCAGAGTGGACTCAACAGAGATGTGGATTTGACAATGAAGGCAAGTACTGTGCTACCAACTGTCCTCTACTGCTTCAATAAAATGTTTTAAAAGAAACTGCTATCCTGCACTCGCTGCTTCTTGAGGAGATGAATAGGAACTGGACATTTATTTTCTTGTTAAACTTCTGAAATATTACTCATTTGAAGACCTTCAGATTTATGCTGTATTTCTAGATAAAAATAAACTTGTTATAGCTCTTTATAGGTTTATTATTTTCATATCAACTGCTTGGACAGCATACAAGGTTCTTGAGAATAATATTGGACTCTTATAAGTGCTTGAAATTTACTCTGGCTTTTTGATATGTGAACTCTCTTTAAAGAAAACTGCGCAGCCAGCTCAGCTGGTGTTTATGTGGAGTAAATCCACTGATTTCAGTAGTAGTATCCTGAAGTTACTTCAGTGTAAATTGACACGTTATTAAAGTAATTAATCAGCTTCTGATTAGAAATGTAAATATAGAATAAAGTTACGTTGCCTTGCAGTTCAACAGCAGTTTTCTGAGATTTCCCAAGGGAAAGGTTAAGGATGGTTGGACTTTTTGTGATACAGGATGGAACATGGAACTGCACTATGCTGTGCAGGGCAGGCGGAGTTTCAGCTGTGGATGTCTTGCCTTAAGTGGTGAGCCAGTAAGGCTAAACTTTGATAAATGCACCACATGCAGATGGTTGGGAGAGGGTTGGACGGTAAATTGGTTTGGAAGCAGCACAGCTTAGCCACTGTTGAGACCAAACACTCGCTTTATACCAGTCCTTAAATCTCATTGCTGTGTGACAGCTCAGTGCCCAGCAGGTACAACCTGCAGCAGATGTGTAGCATGGGAGAGGCATTAACTTGGAAACTTGTCTGAGCATCAGCTGCAACACTGCTCACCTCTCACTTTGACCTGGTCATCTCTGGCAGAGCAATAAAATATGCTCAAATATTTGCTGTACACTCTCTGTCCCCAGGGCTTGACCATACATCCTTCAGCAGGACTGAGAAAGAGATTACCACAGCTGGAGATATGGGTGATAACTATACTCTTGTTTTGTAGTGAATGGAGGGGATAAGAACAGACCATTACTGAAGCGAACACAGAACACCACAGATGGACCTGGTCTACTGTGCAGCTAGGAGTCGTTTCTGCTGCTCCATATTACGAAGAGGGTGGTAGAACACCGACAGTCCCAGCGCTGTAATGACCACAGTCCAAGGTCAACCACTGCTGTTTTTCTGGTTTTCATGTGCCACAAGGGAAGGGGAAAAAAGAGAAGCCAAGAATCTGGAGTCCCTTTGCAGGTTAGATCAAATCTCATTGTAGTGAAAAATCTCTCCCTGATATTATGAATATCATTACTTCCTGCATTAAGCATTCAGTGTAGAGTACATAATACAGACGCACGTCTTTTGTTGCCTGTAAAATTAAAGATTGCCTTTTTACTGATGATTTGATTTATAAAACACACCTTTTGCAGACTCCCAGTGCACAGGTGCAGCATTGCTAGCTGAACAGGAGCCCACGAGCTGCATGGTAAGGAGGGATGCACATGTATTAGCAGCAAGCTCTACCAGTGAAATTGCTTTCATTTTTCACCATCTTGGTCCTGCGGGTTAGACAGAGCTGCCCTTCAGTAACCAGAGTAGGGCTTGGTTCCCTGTGCCCAAAGGGAAAAGTCTTATCTAGTGAATGTGTCATGATATCTAATGGTGTGAATTTTACTGTTTCATTATTCCAGTCATCATTATCTCAGGTAGCCCACAGATAAGATATCACTGCAGGAGGAACATATAGGTCCAGGGCCAGAATGATCCCATCTCCTCTCAAGAACCCTCCTTGGCCACTAAAACGTTTATCCTTCTTCTTAAGAAGATCAAAGAGTTAGTCTCTTTCTTAAAACCATGCACAAAACAATGCTGAAACACTCTCTTTCTCAGTGTTTTAGTAGACTAAACTGGATTATTTGCATTTTATTTGGCTTTGCACTACACTGAGGGTATCTTCAGAAATAGGAACCTCGTTGATAAAAAGCACAATTGTCGAATCTGTGTCAGTCATGCTGATGGCTGCTGTAGATATCTTGATATTGTGGTGCTTGGAACTGTCAGATGGAGGCTGCAGATCAGCATAAAATTATATTTATAATGAAGTTGGGAGCAAATGGTAATTAATATGTACTGTTACCAGTTTTCAAAAAGTGGCAGAAAGCTTACTGAGCTCTCTTCTCATAATATACCACCACCAAAATTTTTAGAGATAACTTGTTTTCAAAAAACAGAGAAACAGCAAGACAGAGGCAGAGATCTATCAAAGCAAAAGCATTTAGGGCCAGATTATGAAGCCTTTACTGAAGTTGCTGAGCACTTACATGTCAAGTCCCATTGACTTCAACTACTCATTAGCATGAGAAAGAGTTGCACAGTTTGGCCTTTAGTGCGATAGTAGGCTTAAAAAATACACATTTGTCGACTTTCAGATGAACCATCTCACTAACACTAATTCTATTCAGACTACCCAGCTAAAAGAAAATCAAATAAAGTACCTGCACAGGTTTTTTCTGTGTATTTGCGTACACAGGGGTGAAATCCTGTTCAATTTAGAGAATATAACTTCTAGTATAAGATTAAAAGAGAAGAATATCCATCTGATTTTCCTCAAAAGCCAAGCCAATCTTCCTGGAACTCATTATGATTGGGATTCAGTTTCTGAAATGTGCACAGATTTCACAGGTATTCCCAAATATTTCCTATTTATGTACAGAGAAACAACACGAGTCTTACCAACAATTGAATATTCTTGGGGAAACACTGCCTTCAACCAGTTTGCACTAGCAGAAAAATCTGTTTCTTGACATAAAAATAAACTACAGTCAGTAAGAATTGGCTGTTTCCTAAATTTACAAGGATTTCAGAATTACATGATGCAGATATGTTTTTTTAAAGCTGCTCAGGCAGTGAAAGGGAAGGTGCTGATTCAAGAGCTTTTTTCTGTATATTCTTGCAGCTGTTACGTATACCAAATTACACACCAGAGACTGACGGTGTACTGGGATAGTCAAACATTTCACAGTAAACTTTCAGGGCCCTCACCTCTTTCAGGAATCTTGTGTTTTAATATGTGAACACAATTCAAGACTATTTTGTCCTTAGTGGATTTCCACAATTTTTTTGGAAGGTCAGTGTACAGTTCCAGTTGGTTTTAGATGGAATCCAATTGTATCTAAAGATATATTAATACAGACATAGCTCTAGATCAAAAGAAACTTGAGAGAGTTGTTTATCTATGGTATTTAAGAGATACTGGAGAAAAGAACCATGCAAATTTCAGGGTGAGGATGGGCTGGGCAATGTATCTTATATGTTTAATGCTACACTTTTTAATTATTCCACCAGTGTTTTTCCTGTGCTTTCTCACTTGTTGCTGTCAAAGAACAACAACATGTCTCACTACGTATATAAGTCTTCCTCTCTGATTGTTCTGGAGATATTTTTTCTCTGCCTCTGCGATCTGGCTTTCCAAAACATTTGTTTCGCACCTGGACTCTCCAAAGGCAGAAGGAAGTGACAGCATTTAAAAGCATAAGGGCAGTGCCTATTTTACCAACAATTTCAAAGCTGAACAAGAGACGCTAAGTATTGAAGAAAATGAACCTGTGGTACACAAATGTATTTTACAAAGAACAGGGAATTAGATTAAACCATGACCCTTGTAAATAGGGAAATTGTACCACTGACTCCACCAGATGCCAGGATTTCCTCCTCATTGCATCCCGTAAAAGATTTATAAATTCTCCATATAATCTGAGCCTGAATTGTCCTCATAAACAGGAATGATGCACCTTGTTGTGTAAAGACTCAATATTCTTCTCTGAATGGAAATGAAGACAGATTTGGTGTGGGAAGATGTCGTGCTACAACACTGTCAATCCCATGCCTAAAACTCTACCTGGTGCATTTTTACAGATATACCCTGGGTCTGGACAAGAAGCATCTTATCTGCACAGAGCCTGCTCATGTCATTGTCCTACCTGAACCTTGTGAGAATATTCCTCCCAAGGAGGTGGTTATATAGGATAATGTAGGAAATATCAGGAGGACAAAGCGCATCTCTATTTTCAGAGGCTTTCTTATCCCAGGCATGACCTAGAGGCTAGCTGTAAAGCTACAATCCATGCCAGAAGGATTGCTTGGTTTTAGCAACAGTCATCTAGCATCTGTGAGAGAGATGTATGAGGGACAATGGCATTTCAGCCCAGGCTTTTTAATTTTACACAGTACAGTTCTTAAAATCCACCTGTCCTGAGAAAGAGTAATCTATGTGCCTTGCACAATCATCTAGCAAGTCCTGTGGTAGGACAGACACAGTTCAATGGTTGAAGTATGAAAGAAATTACGTTTTAAATTTTGAATGACCCACTGTACACCTATTACAAAGGACAGGTGAATTACTGTGGTATTTTAAAGCATCATGGTTTATGTTTCTGCAGTGTCTCACAGCCAGTTGACAGCAGTCATGTATGCCCCAGAAAACTGGGGAGGGCAAAGCAGCTGGGAGAAGAAAACCCTCCATTATTCAATGCATTGAGTACATAGAAACTGAATGCAAAATATTTCTAATTTGGTCCTTTACTTACCACATATACCAAGAAACTATGAAACTGTTCTTTCAGAAAAAAGCCAAGATGTTTTATAGCTACTGTACATTTGTTGCCTGTGACAGATGGACTTAATCCAGCACCCCAAGATTTGAGTGACAAAAAATCATTAATTTCATGACAAACATGCTTGCCAGTATCATAAATTGGTGGTGATACTTACCTTCATCTTAATGAAAAATATTGGAGGTGTGAGCCTGTTTTCTGATATGTTAGAGCAAATTGTGCATTTTGAGGTGATTTGAGCAGCTGACATAGCAAACCACAGGTTTTATTTCAATCTTTAGGTTAGTTGGAAGCTTTCAGCCTGTACTCTAGAAGTGCAGAAAAGGGACGTGTTTTTCAGAGTCCTACCTCTTCTAGTTATGCACTGCTCAGGGTGAACTGAAGTGCAGAAGCAACTCATGCCACTCTGGCTCCAGTTGGTTATAGAGGAAAACCTGGGGGGCTTACAGGAAAGAAGGGGTCTTACATGGGGAGGGACTCAGTGTCAGGGAGCATAATGATAGGACAAGGGGTAACGGTTTCAAAATGAAGATTTAGATTGGATATCAGGAAGAAATTCTTTACTGTGAGGGCGATGAGACACTGGAACAGGTTGCCCAGAGAAGCTGTGGCTGCCCCATCCCTAGAAGTGTTCAAGGCCAGGCTGGATGGGGCTTTGAGCAGCCTGGTCTGGTGGGAGGTGTCCCTACCCAGGGCAGGGGGGTGGGAACTAGATGATCTTGAAGGTCCCTTCCAACTTGAACCATTCTATGAGTCTATGATAAAACTGTGTAATTCTGTCCCCATCTTTTAATTTTTTCCCATATTCTTGACTGTGGTTGGAGTATGAGAGCTAATTTGAGATTACAAAATTTAAAAAAAAAAAAAAAAATAATAGTGTAGGAGGTTTCTGTCCTCCACACACATGTACACACATAATCCTCCATCCTTCTCTCCTCCCACCCCTGTTAAAGTAGCTATCTTGCACATCAAAGTTTGGAGGGTATTTTTAGTACATTCACAAATCACTCAGCAGATGAACGAGCTTATTTGTTCCAAATGATGAAAGCTCAAAGTATTTCATTTATGCTAACAGTTCATTAATGTAGCCACTCGTGTGCTAATGCCACTTATTAAGCCTCCCTGTCTCCTATTAATAATAATTTAGCTAAATATGAGATGTTTCTACAAGGTTATTCATACTTTCATATATAATTATGCTAGATATAGGTATAGGATCTTGATAATAATCTTCCTTTTTACAAAGTCTTTAATCTAAATAGAGCTTGGAGTGCCATAAACTGCACTAGGTGCTGCACAGGCTGTGTTTGTCTAAAAGACTCCTGTTACTGAGCTGTCTGCAGAGTTCTTATCTCCAAAATCCCAGTGTGAGTAGGGAGGCGCTGTTATCTTTCCTGAGCAGATAGAAACCTGTAGAGCAGAAGAACAAAGGAGCAGAATCCACAAAAGCACTTACACAACTTAATGGGTCCCAGGACCTTCAGGCAAAATCTGGGGAGCGAAAAGAAGCAGTGAACTTTGCAAATGAGGGGAGCAGAGGACCTGAGTGTCCTATTGCCTGAGAGAGCTTCAGCTAGTATGCAAAAAGTGGACATTTCCCTCTTCAATTGTGTTTGAAAAATGAGCCAATTGTCTGTACTTGAGAGATGATTTAGACCAAGACAGATAAGCCTTGGCAACCATAGTTGCCAGATCTGTTTTTAGAATCTGCTACAGCTTTTTTCACCTCTGCTATTAGTAGTCTATTTCTTTTATCCCCTACATAAGTAGTCAACTTTATGTTTCCCCTCTCCAAGCCCAAGAACAGACCATTTCTTCCTCTTCCTCCATATGAATATCACGTCTTCCCTTTCTCCCCAGCAGCACAGTTCTCTCATCTCATTGGTCTATTTTCCCACTCTTGTAGAAGGTAGCCCACCTTCTCCATATATAGCACTTACACAATCAGTCCCCAAACTGCACTGTGCAAACAGCCTGCCTTTCCTTTCATCTTCTTGATTTCTGGCAACGTCAGCCTACCTGCCTTCTCTTCCAGCCATCTCACAAGCACCCAAAGCACATTCAGTCAAGCACCACAACAGGATGAAAGATATCTCCTCATCTCCAGCAGGGAAGAAGGAGGAGGCCAAATAGAAGCATCCATGATCCTAAGTACATGGAAGAACCACGTGGGCACCAGATTCAGTCTTGCAGGGAGGATACCAATCTGAAGAAAGAGGGAACCTCTACCCATCCCTAACTGATGAGGGGTGAAGCACTTACCTCAGGGCTGACTCTTACTCCAACAGCCAGACATTGGGAGGCAACACGGAATGAAACTCAACAGCCATGCACCAATGCCCCTTTGTGGATTTAGCTCGTAGCAGTTCCCTCAAGGTGATGAACCAGGGAAAACATTCAGCTTGAAGATGATGACTGAGTGCATCTACTCATGTATAGACATGTGGTGACACCTGAGATGCCTTATGGGTTTCATGCAACTCCTTGAGGCTGTAGGTCTCACGTAAGTCTTGAGGCAGATCTAACAGTGTGCAGGTCATGGAGGTTCTCAGGTTCTCAAATAACACTGAATGCCTATATTTCAGAACCTAAACTGAGCCCTTGAATGTCTCCATGTATGCAAAGTGTCTAAGTTCTCACAGTAGTCAGTAAATATCCAAATTGAGACATGCAACGGAATTTAGGGAGCTGTTCCACACACCCTACAAAGCAGATACTGACATTTGTTCAGAAAACACTGACCAGTTCTCTATGTACGATAATGGCAGCATATCATATTGGAGGCCTTTACATTAAGTTGTCTTTATTTGCAAGCTATACACTCCCCCTTGAGACAATCTAAATCAGGAATCATAGAACAGTTTGGGTTGGAAGGGACCTTAAAGACCATCTAGTTCCAACCACCCTGCCCTGGGCAGGGAAACCTCCCACTAGACCAGGCTGCTCAAAGCCTCATTCAGCCTGGC
The DNA here is from genome assembly GCA_013400135.1 of Rhinoptilus africanus. Classification (NCBI taxonomy): domain Eukaryota; kingdom Metazoa; phylum Chordata; class Aves; order Charadriiformes; family Glareolidae; genus Rhinoptilus; species Rhinoptilus africanus. The sequence continues at coordinate 844,464 of VXBO01005180.1, forward strand.
CTTGGACACTTCCAGGGATGGGGCACCCACAAATTTCCTTGGGCTTTTCAAGGACAGCCACAAAACAAGCCAGATTTTGGTAGGGTGAAATCATGTAACCTGACACTAAAGATTGACTATCATCCTGACATTTGCCCAAATTATACTAAAGAGTATTTTAAAACAGTGAAAGATCACAATAGAAATGACAATGCAGGCAAGCAGACGGGTCTTCACACATTGCTGCTGATTCATAATACAAAATGGGAATGTTTCAAGTCAGGTTGATTTAAGTAAAAAATACTTACTCATAGAAAATAGCACTGGGAGAGATCTCAAGACTACATACACAGTATCTGAAACATTCCTAGCAGATGTTGCTCTAAACTATTCTAAATAAATGATCTAGGGAATTTGTTTTTCTACTTCCATGTCATTAGATATTTTGCCCCAATGCCTAACCAAAATCTTTCCTTTTACAGTTTAAGCCACTTAGGTACTGCCCCATCCACAACAGAAAACAGAGAAAAGCTCCTCCATGAGCTCCTCCTGCAGCAACTTGCAGTAGGTGCAAAGACTACTCTTCAGTCTTCCCTTCTTTAGACTATAGCAAATATTTCCACAAAGCAGTTTAAAAGGTGGGATAAATGTATTATCCTCCACATTTATCCTGAATCTATATTTCCTTACACAGGCCAGTAGCATTTATGAGTCATTCTAAGCAGAGATCATCGAAAATGTCCCGATGACATAGTTTTTCAATAAAAATTAATCAGACTTCCTAGGGAACCATCTTACTCCCTAAGTATGTTTCACACGAATCAGCTACATGAGATGGGAACAGGGTGAGCTATCAGGGAGCAATTTCCCTGGTGTTGAGTGAAACTGAATCCACTGAACTTCGATACCAGCCCAATAGACGCAGACGCTGCAGTTGCCTTTCCTCCGGTCCAGCCACCGCAAAGCTGAGAATGTTTTCCACAGACGCTCACATGCACTAAGACAACTGATGACCCAGATGCCCACAGACAGCGGTGCCTTTACCGGCACCCACATAAATACAAACAGCATTCACATAAATGTGAACAAGGCAGATGGTCTGATCCTGTTTGCTTGATCAGGGTAGGAACTGTGTAGTGATCCCACAAACATGCACACACAAGGAACTCCCCTTATGCTAGAGCTATCCAGGGGCTGGTCACAGATCCCAGTCCTCCAGACGCTAGCACCTCTCCCTGTGGTAGTACTTGCTCCCTCATCTGACTTGATGTTCACTAGTGGTCCTAGTACACGTATACATACACAGAATAGAAAACACACACAGAAAAGTAGTTATGATCAGAGTTTAATAGAACAAGATAGACTACAGTGCTCAGGTGTGCAGGTTAGACTGACCAGCTACTCGCTCACACATCACCAAACCTCTTTATCCTCATCAACATTTTCCCATGTAGGTTTCCCCATCCTCCTTGATCCTTCCCTTTATCCACTCTGCTATCCCTCCAGATAATCAAACCACCCCTAGTTATTTTTCCCCATTGGTCCCAGTTTTGGTATTTAGTATCCAAATTTGGTATTTTTGATACAGTTACCTAGGTAATCTTGACCTTACATGGTTTTACGCATATGGTTACCTAGCTACTGCTGGCATTGAAAGTTCTTCTTCCCAAAAGACGCCCACTATTGCCCTCCAATTGCTTGAAGTTTGGCCACCTCTCATGTAACTCCCCCTTAACCAACTGTGAAATACAGCGAGCCTTCACAGTACTGTTTGTGACTTTTGACAGCTTCTCACTCTGCTATTTTTTATGTCCCTCAACATAATGTCTCGTGTCATGTTCAATTAGTTGAACCTCGAACCAGGGCCCAGCCCTCTCCTTGCATGATTTACCCTTGGCTTCTTAGCTTTGACTTAATTGGTCCCTAACCCTTAACCATAAAACTTTTTTCAGGATTTTGCTTTCTCCCAAAATTTAGTTCCCTGGAAATGTTTACATTTTTTTCAGTTTTATTTTAAAATAAGCAAATGATATTTGATAAAAGCATAACCTAGTGGCACTCTCATTAGTAGCAGACAGAATATTTTAACATTCTGATGGCAAACACCACTGATACCTTTTTTCCTGCCATATTTAAACATTTATGTCATCACCCAGGACCAGTCACAAGACCTTTAAAGATCTCAACTGTCTGTGCTGAAGACATCAATAAAAGGTTGTCTGTTTTCCAGACTGAGGATTCCTAGGCTCTTTTTTTCCCCCTCAAATTTCTCAAATATATTCCTCCTTGTTCCTTAAACAAAGAAGCCATCCCACCTCATCTTTGATCTCTCACTCTTCCCCAAATTCACTAAATTATTTTTGAGGAAAGAGGATAAAGATTAAATTTCTGGATTTGCATGTGTGTAGTGAGAAAAAAAAAAGAGAATAATTTTGTATTCAGTCTAAGTTAGAAGTGGCAAGAGAGAAGAGGATTTATAGAGTGGCATAAGTAATGCTCTCTGTTTTGTTCTCTATTCGCTTACTAATAATTATGAATGGGTTTGCCTTTTTTTGACATCTACCAAGTACTGAGCTAATATTTTCACAGAACTATTTATCATAACCCCACATCTCATTCCCGAGTGGTAACAGTAATCTCAGATCTCGTCATTTTCCTTTAGAACCCAGGATTCTTTTCTCTACGCCCATCACATTTTTCACTGTATATATTAAATTTTATATATTTCAATGGCCACAGTTGACAGGCAGCTCTGAAGATTTAATAGCAAACCAAGATATGTCTATGCTTTCTGATTAAATTTTGTTCAAATTTAAGAAGTTACTCCTTCTATCAATAGAAGTTCTGAGATCTTAGAAGCCATTACAATGGATGACTGCCTTAAATATTTTTAGACGTTAAGGAGAAAGGTTATTTTATTTAGTTATTCCTTTCCCTACTTGAGAAACTTGGTCCTTTTGTTTCTATGTGTTAGAAGCCAATATCTCTGCCTCTACTTATTTTCCTGTCAATGTACCAGCAACGTTTGTGGTACTGTGAAAAGAAGAATGAGCTGTGAATAGTTTATTTTGCTAATGCCTTGAATGTTGACAAATAGTGGCTATTTTTGAGATGGGTTATGACATAGCAGCATACCCTTGTTGTTGTTTTGTTGCTGTTTACTTTTAACCCCAGGTGAATGGTAGTTTTCAAAAATACTTACATATTAAAAAGCAATGAGAATAATAGCTGTTAAATACTAGGACAGTTCCACAGTCTAAGTTGCTTTTAGTTCCAGTTAAAATTGAAACATACCCTCTAAAATTAGTATAAGCAAAAAAGTGCAGAAATAAATGATAAATATGCATTTAAGAAAAAAAAATATCTGTAATTCATTTAGCAGCAGTAAAGTGTTCCAACCACCCAACGTGTATTATTTGAAAACTCCTCTGTGCAGCATCATCAACAAAGTTTATCCAAGCATGATGATTATGACAAATTGTTACAGGGACTTGCTATCTATCGTGCTTGTAAGTTGACACTTGCTGTAATGCGGCGGCCACCAGATTCACAAATGAAAGAGAAAAAAATTGGTAAGTGTGCTGTCAGTGTAGGAAATACTGTTTCATAGAATCATAGAATCATAGGGTTGGAAGGGACCTCGAAAGATCATCTAGTCCATCCCCCCTGCCAGAGCAGGGTCACCTAGAGCACATCACCCAGGAACGCGTCCAGGCGGGTTTTGAATGTCTCCAGTGAAGGAGACTCCACAACCTCTCTGGGCAGCCTGTTCCAGTGCTCTGTCACTCTCACAGTACAAAAATTCTTCCTGATATTCCTCTTGAATCTCTTATGCTCCAATTTGCATCCATTACTCCTTGTCCTATCACTGGTCATCACTGAAAACAACTTCTCTCCATCTTCCTGACACTCCCCCTTTGATGAGATCTGCGAATGAGCCAAGACAACTTGATCTAGTAGATCTCAGTTTAATGGCGGCTTGCAGGGGGGATTTTATTTTTTTTTTCTATTAAACAAACTATTGTTAAAGCCCACCACATACATAGGAACTGTCTGTTCACTCTGCATGATCAAATGTTTGCTTCTGTGTGTGCCCTTAATAGGCAGTTTAAGCATGCACTGGAGTTCTCCCTTTGGGCTTGCTGTTTTTGTAAGTATACATTTTGGTTTTACTTGTCTGAATTTCCTGTCAGGATGCACACTATCTTTAAAAAGAAGGCAGTGGGAAAAAAAGAGCTTTTTAATCACCACTACCACTGAAAACAGTGCCTTATTCTGCAGTTACTGGAGTGAAAGAACCTTCTTCATTGGGACAGAAGCTGCTTCTTTACACTCGGTAAGGAGAGTTTTACCGGCAGCGAGAGCCAGAGGGGAAGGAGAGTGGTGAAACTCTTTTTTGTAGACACAGTTCACCACATGGGTGACACCAAAGAAAGCAGGATTCTGAGGTGCCTCAAAGTGAAGGGCCAAACTCGGTGCCCGGATAGGTTTAGCACCAGGCTGCCTCCATCCCTCGCATTCAGGCAGACCGACTCCTACCCTCCGCAGAAAGACGATAGAAAATCAGAGCTCCCAGGAGGTCATTCTACCCCGTGTTTGGGGACTGGAGATGAATCTGATATTAAATAATTCACTCCTGCCTACTCTTCATTTATCATTTCAGGAGTTAGCCTTATCTGTCTCTGTGGGAAACTACTGTGTTGCTAACAGGTAACTATGGAGTGAGACGATACGCTGGTGTGGTCGTAGCTGTGCTTTGTGTTCCCAGTTTTACATTTAATAATCCAAGCAGAAATGAATAGGAATGCTAAGCAGGAGTATGAAATATTATTTTCATTTTCTCTGTTGCTGCATAGCAGGAGGGAAAATAACCAAATGCCCCTAGAGGCATATCTGCTTGTCTGGAAAGCAGGAAGGGATTTGCAACTGGAGTGGGAGCATTTTACTACGCAGCCATGCCTTGCACAGAGATGAAAGCGCAGCCAGAAAGTCAGCCAGTGGTGCACCTCTCTTCAGAGAAAGGGTGGAAAAATAGCACCAATCATCACAGAAAATGTTGGAAACGCTTGTTTGCCACAAGTGTTCAGTAGTAGTAGTAGTGTGTTGAGTAGTAGTGCTGAGAACTACATCGCAGAAAGGCAAATTGTGATTGACCAGACACAAATGAGCATGAGGGAAACGCCAAGAAATTCAACTCACTGCTCACGTATGGATCTATAAAACCAATCTGTTCAAAGTTTGCATTTCAGCCCCTCATTGCTTATTTCTCATATACTATAACCACTCTGCTCGGTAAGGAGTTGGGGTTAGAGGGTCATTCTTCAGCAGGTTTAACAAGGGGCAGCTGCTCTGACACTGAAGGAGTTTGCGAGGTACAGACTGGGTTTTGCCAGAAGAGGCTGGGTTTGTAGAGAGACGTGGTTTTTATTTCAAGATCAGATGATAAAGCTGGGAGAAACTGATATCTAAGATTTCTAGCCCGCAAACCTTTCATCAGATTATCTGCTTTGTCAGAAAAGGTGATATTGAAGCCTCTTCCATAGCTAGGCCAGACAGAGACTTGCTTAAAAAAACAAGTTTAAACCACACTGTCTGTTTTCAGCGCATCTAACAGCCCAGCTCTTTTCAACTGGTTCTTACTGAGAACCAAAATAATAAAATCAGATTATGCAAATAGACCTTGTCACTCACTTAGCTCTTCCCAGGGCCTGATGGCACCTGGCTGCTATCAAACTGCCAAATTCTGATCTTTTTCTGAGAGGAAATATGCACCATCAACTGTCCTCGGGGTTAGCTTTGAAAAGCAGTTGAGTTTCATCTTCTGTTTAGCAAAGGGATGAATAAGAGGTTCAATGCCACCATTTTTCTTGTCTTTCTGTGCTCTCGGAGGCAACTGAATTGTGAAAGTAATGTCTCATTCCCATTCCAAAAATGAAAATAACACCACTTGCCACAGAGAGCAAAAAATGGAACTCCCTTAAAATATGGCGGAAGAAGTCTTAATTTATTTATTTAATACATTTTTAATGATCTTGAAACTCTAACATGCCAAACAATATTGAGGTAGACAAAAGTACTGGGTTTACTTTCATTTTGTATATTAATACTACAAGAGGAAAAACAAAAAGGCTTGAGATCATATGCTAACACTCCTCCATTTAACAGTAAATACTCACTGTAAAAAGTTCTCTGAAAAAAAACAGTACTCTAACAGACAAATCTGATGCACTTGACTTCAGCATGAAACTTAATGAATTTGGGGTTTGGTATTGTATTATGTGTTTGAATGATATTCCTAATGACAATAGTTGTAACTATTGCCAGGACAACATCCCTTTTGCACACACCTTTTTAATATTTTGAATTTACACACCAATTTCTCCAGTAACTCAGAAACTACAGATGGAAGTCCAGCAGAATCTTCGTTAACATACTGTACCATACATAGCAAGACACACTGGTGGTACAGCTTCAGATAGGAAAGAAAGGAAAATAAAAGCCGCATGTAAACCCCCCAAAAAAGGATTTGACAAATATCAAAGACAGCACTGAAAATAAAAACATTTACCACAAGAGAAGCAGGAGATAAACACAACAAGAAATTGACATTATTCTGAAAAAAACATAAGCACACAAAACAAGCTAGAAAAAAAAGCTGAACAAGACGGGGAATGACTCACACTGGAAAATAATAAGATTGTCACAATACAAAGGAAAATACAGTATCAACACTGAGGAGAGGTTCATTTACACTGAGAAAAATGTAACAATGGATAAAAAGAACAGATCTGGAGAAAATATTCGACATCAGATGAGGAAAGTAAAAGAAGGCAGAAAAGTAAAGAAATTTAAAAAGAAAAAAGGGAAAGGCTTATCAAAAGGGGAAAATCTTAAAACAAAAATGAGAGGGACCAGTTTCTCATCAAGACTTGCTAATGTTCCATAAAAGGACAAATAGAAACACTATGTAATGGATGAGAAGCTTTATGTAAATTCGCAAAATATTTACTAAAGGGTACAGTGATGAAAACAAGTCATATTTTCATTGCTAAGTCATCAGTAAGAATAACAAGTTTTAAACAGAAAACTGCAATGTTAACTACGAGTCCTTTTCATGTCTGCTTGCTATTGTATCATGTTGTGGGTTATTTATACTTCATCTAGGAGAATGCAGGAGCAGTAATAGAAGACGTCGTTACAGCTAGTCAATTTGCTTGACAGATTTCCTTATTTCCAAATTAATTTTAGTGAATTTGACTTGACGCAGCACAAGCTAAAACATCACGACGTGCCAGCTAAAGGTGAAGATGAAGAGTGTCACTCCACCACAGCCAAGCGTTTCCTAGACTAGAGAGTTTCTTCACCAACCATTCTTCAGAGAAGAACCAGAGGGGTATTGTAGGACCCGGCCTCTGGGCTGGTGTCTTTTCTAAACTGTTGGCACTTGTTCAAAGCAGCTGTCAAGTACTATCCCATCAGGGTATCATCATTTTATTCTGATTCTGGCCAGGTGTGCATATACACTGAATGGCCAGAGATGAACCTCCTAATCCATCCTTCTTATCTCTGTATCACAGGCTATAAAACTGCATGGGAGTTAGCGCAGACATTTGTGGTCATGTTTTAAGAAGACTAAATTTGTGATGTAAAAGTTTCAGATGAGGGAGAGTCTAACACATTCCCTGGTGATGTGTCCTAAATGTTATCATTCACCACATAAAATATTACAACGCATTCCCTGCTGGGAGTGAAAGTTAGCTATTGGCATAAAGACCGTGTCAGGCATGGATTCTCTCTGTGTACTAATTTACTGTGGAAAGCAAGAAATAGTTGTGCCATCTGTGAATGCTGTGCCTGCCCTTCTCTGTGGGTGTGTTCATGATGGGTAACTTGTTCATAGTACAAATGAAAGGGGATTCTCAGAGAAACCCTGTAAGAAAGGGAGCACACTGACCCATCTAAAGCTTTTCCAGCACCTACCCGAGTAGGTAACCACGTTAGCAGTTGCCAGAGGTGATCCTTTTGCCTTGTCAGATGGTCACAAAGCTTGGACCACAGCTGAAAACTTGGAGATGAAAACGCACCACGCTGCTGAAACGTTGGTCCCCACCAGGATGGAGGGGGAAGCTGGAGGCTGCTGCAGGCTCACTTGTATTCACAAGCAACGTAACTGAGTTCTGTCTACCTACTGGCTTCAGAGGAATGCCAAGCAGAGGGATATCCCCAGAGCCCTGTGTTACTGCAGCATTAGCAGCATTACGCAGGCATTAGCATAGACAGATTACCCTGCATTTGCCTGTAATAAAATGCCTATGTGATATGTATGGTGATGGAGAATCATCTCTGGAGTGACTCAATATATTCCTTCTTTCCCACCTGTGGCCTTTAACAAAATAACACATATCATTCCTTATTATATTTTGGAAGTTGTGGAGTACCGTATATTATAATACATACTGCTATGCATATATAATTCTTATTCCTCCTGAGAAACGAAACCAATTGCAAACCAGTGTGGCAGCTGGAGTTTGCTTCAAATATACTATCCACTGGTATTAGTATTTTGTCTTGCATATGTGTATCAGTGTGTTTGTGTGTGTTTGCATGTGTATGGGTTTGGAAATCACTACAGTTGTTTCCTGGCATCTAGGTTCTTTCAGTAACATGAAAATCAGCTGACTAAAATCTTTAACAACTTTTTCCCTTAGGACAAAGTTTTTTATTGGCGGAGCGCAGCACATGGAACTTGTTTCTTCCCATGATACCAGCAGTCTGTTTAACAAGAGCTGTCATTCAAAGTTAAACCTTCTCCTAATGAACTAACCCCCTATTGTATGTAAACTCCGCAGTACCCGGAAAGATGCTGACCTTGCACGAGAAGACACATCTGCAGTCTGCTTTCCAAACCCAACCAACTGCTTGGGCAACTCCGCAATTTCTCCTCTAACTTTTATTCATTCAGAAATTTCCAATTTGCTTCATGTCAAGATAGCTCCTAACATAGAATCATAGAATCATAGGGTTGGAAGGGACGGGGGTAGATCATCTAGTCCAACCCCCCTGCCAGAGCAGGGCCACCTTAGAGCAGGTTGCACAGGAACGCGTCCAGGCGGGTTTTGAATGTCTCCAGAGACGGAGACTCCACCACCTCCCTGGGCAGCCTGTGCCAGGGCTCTGCCACCCTCAAGGTAAAGAAGTTCCTCCTCATGTTTAGGTGGAACTTCCTGTGCTCAAGTTTGTGCCCATTACCCCTTGTCCTATCACTGGGCACCACCGAAAAGAGCCTGGCCCCATCCTCCTGACATCCCCAAAAGCAGGTGGACACTGAAATGAAAAACTGACACAGGAGTTTTTTTGTTTTCCTTGAAGGACAAGCTGGCAGAAGTGGCTCTGGTGCCTGAGGACTAAGAGGCCTGGTGGAGCAGGGCACCTCTAAAGCACCAAGTGTTTTTACACGTAAGTTGTTCGCCATTAAAAGTCGCGGCACATCCGTGTTGAGTAGACGGTTTCACTCGGATGGGAACAGTATCGCAAACACAGAAACCATTCACACGGCTCCTGGGCTGCACTTGGGCGGACCGGGGACAAAGTGGAGGATGGTGTGTGCCATCCCATGCTCCCAAAGCCCACGGTGTTTGTCGTGGGCATTTCTAGCCCCCCACCTTCCTTTCCCACACCGGGACACCCAAGAGGGCCCAGCTCAGCACGGGAAGGCCGGGGGGATCAGGCCCAGCCTGGGAGACGGGGTGCCCGCTCCCTCCGCATCGGGGAGCTGCACAGAGAGGTGTCTGGGATGGGGCTTCCCACGGGACCCACGCACGCCGCCCTGCGCTTCCCCGCCACGCAGGACCTGGGGTTTGCATCCCTTCGTTTTTCACTTCTTCTTTGGGCGGTTTAGGCTTTTTTTTTTTTGGTCTTGTTTTCTCTTCCCGAAGAAACGGTGCCAGTGCCTGCGCCCTGACCCACTTCCAAGGCGGATAACGACATCCTGCGGCTCCAGCCCCCTTCCCCCGCTCCCCCCCGCTCCGGTTCCCAGGGAACGCGTACCCTCTCCCGCTTCCCGGCTCCGGGAGCAGCCCGCAAACG
>VXBO01005180.1:854760-919595 GCA_013400135.1 Rhinoptilus africanus
AGAGAGGCAGACGGACCGGCGGGCGGGAGGAGGCAGGGGACGATTTGGACATGCTCATTCTCGGGCGCTTGGTTGCCTGCATCCAGCTCGTCTGCATCCTCCGAGTGGGTGAGTGACGTTTGCCTGAATTCACCCTCGGCTTTTCGGAACAACTTTTCTCCCCGGGTTGTTTTTTTTTTCCCTCCTCCCGCCGATCCCCCTGGCTCGGAGCCGCCGGTGGAGTCGCCGCCGTGGGAACGCGCTGTCAGCGCCACGGGTGGGGAGGTTTCCCCTGCCCCTTTTCTCATCAGCCTCTCGCTGCCGGGATCCGCCGGTGCGCGGCACCTCCGCGGCACGGCCGGGTTGCTCCGACGGGGGGGCCACACTCGCCAGCCCGCCCTGCCTCTGCTCCCACAGCCCCCGCGCCCCGCCGGGTCCCTCCCTGTCCCCCCCGCGGTGGTCTGTCCGCGCCGGGCAGCCCGCACCCGCGGGGCAGCGGGTGTGAGCATCCCTGCCCAGCAGTGCGGGCACCGAGCTTCTCCCGTGGGCGTGGGACGTGAAATTTTACTTTAGCCTCTCGCAGGAGCCGGTTCGAAGAGAAGGGAGGGGACGCAAAATTTCATCCTTCCCCCCCAAAATAACCCCAGACTCGTTCCCCAAGACTGGGCAACGACAGTGGTTGCCCTAAAGCCAGGGTTACAACTGCTGCCTCAAAAAGCAAAATACGAGTCGTTCATTCACGTGGGACGGCGCGTACGGAATATGGATCCGTATATAGGTTTTAGTGGGGCTACTTACATAACCAAGTTAATTTTCAACTCATTGAGACCTGTGCAACTGGAGCGCATCCGAAAAGTCACGCGATGCTCTGTTATCCGGTATTATTATAGCCAGCGTGAGCCAGCGAGGCTCTTAGAAGTGCTGTCTTAAATACTTTGTCAAATAAATACCAGGAGCTTAAGGGATGGGGTTTGCATTGTATTGAACGATCATTTTGAATTGATGAGCTTCTATCAAATCTATCACTAGAAAACGCTGGTTGTTTGCTTGTGTTCAAGTATGAGGAACTTAGGAGCTTCAGCCCATTATGTACCAAACCAGTTCTACAATAGGTCTCTCGTGATAAAGTAGGCACTAACCTACATTTTTCACCCAATAGGTGGTGCTGCTTCTGAAACCATGGAGCTCTATAAACAAAGATCGGTGTTAGGTTACTCGGAGTGAAGGCGATTTCGTACCAAGTTCTGCTAGTTCGAGGAAATGACTTTTTTACAATTTTGTTATGTGGAAAAATATTTTTACCACTTTCCTTTCTGAAAGTATAGTGGAATAATTCAACTATAAATGTGATGAATGTAACCGACCTTTAATTAGAATGTATGATCTGTATAAAGTCGCTAATAGCATTTTAATGGCACTTTTAAACTAACCTATTTCTAAAAATAGGGTACTTATTCTAAAATAATTCCCTTATACTGGTTTGGCAAAGAATGGCCTGTTGTAAAACTTTTGATAAGTTTTCAGAACAACTTATGTTGCCAACCTGTTTCCTAAAATCAGATGTACTCCCAAGACTATTTAAAGGGCAAAATTAGCAGGTGCTTGTGTATGTGTGTCGAGGTACATAAAAATGTGTGAGTAAAGATCAAGTATGCCATGACATGATCACAATGTAATACAACACAATTCGATTTTGGCGACTTAACTTCCATGTGCAGATGATCCTACCACATTGCAAGCAACATGAGGCAAACCTAATTTTTCTGATGAAATCTGTGTTTTCTTAATAATTTCATCCCATGTCTTTTTATAAAAAAACACCTTATTTTTAATGTAGTATCTAATGTAATATCTGATGTAAATATACATGGTCTGCATTGGTATGTTAGGTTAATGAATTTAGAAGATATGTCAGGATGGGAGTCAGAATGGGAAAACGAGGCTTTTTACTCACACATGAGGTATAATATGTGTGGCTACTTTTTTTTTTTTTTCTCTAGACTGATAGACTATTCTTTTCAAACCTGACCTGAAGGGGACACCCTTTCTAGACGTGATGGATGATTTGGTCTCAATGGTGGTTCATTCTGAAGACTCATGAGCCAGACTGCTCAGTGTGTTCATCGACATGGTTGTTCCCAAGAATTAATGCCCTTTACAGGTTATTAGACAGATTTAATCAGATTTCATTCGAATATGCTCCTCTTTGAGTATCTCTCCATAACTAAACGTGCTCTTTCCTGACTGTTAGTTCACAGGAGTAAATATTTTGTTAGGATTTTGACATTATTTCCTTTTGCTTTCTCATTAAAAAGATAAAATAAAATAAATGATTGCATACAACCAGTGTATGGTACCCAGGGCTTGGTGAGAGAGGAGGATGGGGTCAGACAGGCTGGCTCTTCCTATTAGGTATTTCTAGTACAGAAGAAACTGTGTCAAACCAGACCCAGGGCTCTGTGAATGGGACATTGCTGAAGTGCATGGCCGTTTGCCTTTGCATTCTGGAGACCACACTTACTAGTTGGAGGCTCGGCAACATGTTGGTCCCAGCCTTGTTTGCTTGCAGTTTCCAGAAAATGTTGTTGAGTTCTCAGCTGGTCACATACAGAGCTCGACAGGAGGTCCTTTCTTATGAATCTGTTTGGGAGGTTTGCTGTTGCCTCTGGGAGATGCAAAAGGAAAATCTCCGTCCTGTATGTGTTCAGAGAAGACAAGGCGGCCAAATCAGCCTCACTGAAGGAAAACCTGTTGGAGCAGATGGAGGCAAACAGTTCTTTCAGGAACGACAAGACAGTGACAGTTCATTCCCTGTTTTATTGAAGAAATGCTTAGGGGCTCAATTCTAATATCCTTGCTGAGATATGAATACCACCTTCCTCCACAGTGTTACCGAAGCCAAGTACTGATGTAATTATTTATGGAGGGGTATTATCTGAGTATTCTCAGGGAGTACCATTCAGCGGAGTTCAATGGAACTACTCGTGGAGTGAGATGCTATTCAGTTGCAGGGGTGGGCACGTGAGAGCTCCTGTGTGATTATTTGTGGACACTACTGTGTACTTAGAACAGAGATTTCCGATGAAGTTCGTTCTGCTACTAGAATTAAAGTGCACTCTGTGGATAATTCACTTGCCTTTTTACATTTTTTTATTTTAAATGAGAAATATATGAATATGCAATTACACTTGGTCAGTGTATATCTCAGGCTGAAGATGCTCATTGAAATTCTGCCCCAGCTTACTGGTCTGTTCCATATAATTTTCTGGAAGACAATGGGATGTGCCCTTTTTGTAGCTTTTGTCTCACTGTACTTATGGAAAAAATACCTGGAATCTTTTCAATAAGTTAACTATGAATCTGTGTAGGCAAGAAAATGTTGATAGAAAAAGGAACAGGTTTTAACAAATTACATTATAATTGTGGCTAAATTTGAATCAACGAGGTGTAAATATTTAGGCAAGCCTTAAAAAATACTCCCTGCTCTCAGTAGCAAAATGTAGATAATTTCCTGAAATAATGTAAAAAGTCTCTGTGAAATTAGCTCATCTACACCTTACTACTATCACTGTCTGAGCTCAGCCAGGGTCTTGCCTTTCAAAATGCAGCTAATTAAACTATGGATTGTTTAATTAGGTACATCTCACTATCTAGAAAAGATCTCTTATTTTTAGTTTGTTTCTGGCATCCCAGTACTATGACTGTATTCGCACGAAAGTAGTAATGTTTCCCTAAATATTCTAGATTTTATTATACAACTGACATCAGGACTGTGTTTCCAAGCTTGTAGACAGCATACATCTCACTACCAACAAGAGAAGCAACTTCTCTGTGCTCTTTATTGCACGGTCCCAATTAGTAATGATAAGAATTTGAAGGACAGCCCTGGCTCAGCTTTCCAAATCCAATCACGCTTTCTGTTCATTCTCGTTTCCACACGTTTAGATTCAGCAAGCCCTTAGACTGTTAAAGGACTGTGGGATCAGATCCTTCTGTTTTGCACCAACCCCTTATATTGACAGTATTTTTGTAAGGCAGATATTTGGCATACTTCAAACTCAGTTACATCACAGTAATATTACTGTGTATTATTTTTAATGTTTTAGCATATTTTATACATAAGATGACATGTTCCTATGGATGATGATACAAAGTTCCTGTGGAGAACTTTAGTCCTGCCATATCTAAGACATAGGAGCTAAAAACAAAATAAGGACTATTTAACCATCTATACTATAACCATCTATACATTCTGCACTTTTGTACCATAGAGACTGTTATATGCCAAAATTTAAAGTATGGATTTATTTTAGGTTCAGAGACTAGAAGGTATGAAAAGCTATGCAGAAATTAATGACATTTGAAAAGTTAATGTCAGTGTAACCTAATATTTATTTAGCACACTAGTCTGTGGGACATATCTGAAAAAGTTAAAGGTGTACTCTGCAATGTTTATTCAGTACAATGTGTAAGGAAAGTTTTCCAAGTTGTATTTGATATTACTTCACCTCTAAATATACTCTTCTATCTGAATTCCTGGAGAGAAAGTAAATAATACATCTAAAATTACAGTGGTAATTTGAAACTATTCTAATCATAATTGGGATTATAAATTAGGATGTTAATTTATGAGTGTAGTGAGTATGAGTGTTCCATTTCTTAAGGAAGGTGATTTCCTTCATTTTCTGTGCTCATCATTTGAGCGGTCACTGCCCGCTCCGAGTTCTCTAATTAGGAATTTAAGGGTGAACAGATTCTGCTCTTTTGCTGACAATTTCAATTCTTCAAATGTGTCGTGCTTCTCAGTATTCCCTGTAGGGTCTGGAAGTCTGCGGCAGTTCCGGAGCCCCCTGCTCCCATTTAACAGCTCGGTTCTCACAGCTTCGTGCACCATTTATGTGGCTTTCCTGTATGAGACATCCTTTGGCTATTCAATAAGCTGCCTTTCCCATAAAGACAAAAGTTACCTTTTTGAATACATGTCAAGCCTTCTGCATTAGAAAGATAAATCAACAGGAAGAAAAGGACTTACAGTATTAAATAAACAAAATCCACTAAATGAGAGATAGCAAATTTTTCAAAGAGGCTGGGACTGCAAATGAACCTTGGCTCCAGCAGGTTCTTGAGGAACTGTTGGCAGCAGAGGACTTTTGTGGGAAGGTATGGCGCAGGTTGCTTGTTGAATACAAATTACTGGTGTTGGTCAATTCAGTCTTGAGGCTCAGGTGGAAATAACCGGGGATTTTAGAAATGAGGTGAGGGTTTATTTTACTTAGTTTGCATTGCTGGCTGATATTGTGGCACTATCTGGTCGAGGAGAAATAATAGACCGTTGAAGAAAAATGGGCACTGTGTAAAAGCGCCATGGATTATTCTAGATAAAGCATGCCTCTCAGCAGCTCCTATTGCTTTCTCCTCCTTTCCCATACGTGGACTTAGGTATTCTTTGATCCACCAGAAGTAGCTATATTTCACCCTAAAAATCAGTATTTTTCAGTAGTAATTGGAGACTCCAGGAACTATGGTTTGAGTTAACTAATTTCAGTAATCCTTGTTCTGGTAAAAGTCCCGTTGATGACAAAAATGCTATTCTACATCTTTTAAGGAGAGCTCAGTGCTAAAGTAGGACACTAGTGGAACTTAGATGCCTGAACCCAAAATTTTAATTAAAAGGGTTCCCAACTCAGCTGGCACCTTTTGAGGCTTCTTCAGGCAGGCACAATTCCTCTTCTGCATGTGCTTTACCTGACCCTATTATGTGTAACTCGGTGCCTCTTTCCCTCCTAAGTTTAATTGGGATCCAAACCCAAATGTTCTTTCAGGTGACTTCCCTGATCCCTAAATCAGCAAGACTGCCCTAAATAGATTCTGATAGGATCAGGTACCTCGACCTGACTGCTGATGTTACTGCTGGTTTAGACAAAGGACAAGGTGATGTCTGTACTATCTTCTCATGTTGTGGCCCAGTGACTGAAGTGTTTTGCCAAGGAAAGATGGTCTGGAGGGAAGGCCTTTTCTGAGCTAAAGGGATTTGAACCTGAATCTCCCGTCTCCAAGCATAAGGTTTTGTCAGATGAGAGGACTCTTCATACTTCTTGTTTAAAATGAAGCATTTTAGCTTTAAGAAAAAGACAAATTAAAAAGGTCAAAGGCTAGGAATTGCAGGGAAGGAATAGGGAGAAGAATAAATAACATCAATTATGCCACAGCATAAAGTCACTGCTAAACTACCTCTTAATTATTGTGTATGCTTATGTTCCACTCATCTCAGAAGGGGCACAGCAGGCTTGGAATAGACTAAGAGAATGGAAAGAGGGAAGATAATGGGTATCTGTTTTCAGGAATGGCAAAACAAGCTAGGACTCCCTGTTGAGAACAAAGTCACCTTGAGAGTTTGTTGTATAGAGCTTTAGAGTCTCACAAATGGTGGGAATAGATTCTTCACTGACTCTTACACTGTGAGAGCAAGGGACAGCAAATGAAGGCAGTAGGAGCCGGGTTTAAAGATAAATGAAAGGGTAGTTATGAAGTTCAAGACAAGTGTAAGGTCTTGCACCTGGGAAGACATAATCCAGGAGTGCAGCACAGGCTGGGATCTACTCAGCTGGGGAGCAGCTCTGTGGAAAGGGACCTTGGGGTCCTGGTGGACAACAAGCTCAGTACGAGTGAACAGTGTGGTGCTGCGGCAAAGAAAGCCAACAGGGTGCTGGGCTGCATCAACAAGGGCATCACCAGCAGAGATAAAGAAGTCAGTATCCCACTCTACTCAGTGATTGTCAGGCCACACCTGGAATGCTGTGCTCAGTTTTGGTCCCTGCCATATAAAAAAGATGTGGACAGGTGTGAAAGGGTCCAGAGAAGGCCACCAAGATGATCAAAGGACTGGGAAGCCTGCCATATGAGGAAAGGCTGAGAGAATTGGGTTTGTTCAGCCTTGAGGAAAGAAGGCTTAGGGGAGACCTTATCACCATGTTCCAGTATTTAAAGGGTGGCTACAGAGAAGATGGAGACTCCCTTTTTACAAAGAGTCACATGGAAAAGACGAGGGGTAATGGGGACCAGTTACTCCTGGGGATATTGTGCTTGGACACAAGAGGAAAAATTTTCACAATGAGAACAATCAGCCATTGGAACAATCTCCCCAGGGAAGTGGTGGCTTCCCCAACACTGGACACTTTTAATTGTGCTGGGCCATCTTGTGTATACTGTGCTTTTGCCAAGAAAGGTTGGACCAGGTGATCCTCGAGGTCCCTTCCAATCTGGTGTTCTGTGGTTCTGTGAGGATTCCCTGGTAGTTCTTCCTGTAACAGGTGGTGGACCTGTGAAACTCTGTTGCAGGTTGCCCTGGGAGTGAAACATTTTGAGAGGATACTGGATAAGCTCTTGAAAGACAAACCTACTGAGGGTTGCTAGGCAGATGGAAACCACATCCATTGCAGGAATTTTTGGAAATAGAGCCTGGGAGAGTTTGCAAGGGAATTTTCAAGCATATCACATAAGTTTGCCTTTTTCCTTAAGCATCTGCTTCAGATTTTGGAGGCAGGACTCAGAATTGGTAGGATAGTACAGCAAGAGAGGAAATATGAGTTCTTATGCCTGCTCCTATTCAGCATTTCATTATCCACTTGCTAGATACAATGCATAAGTCACTACCACTGCCTTCTCTCTGGTTGTGTTCTAAATAAAGAACAAGTTTTGCTCATTTCTTTGAAAGCTGCAGATACTTGCTCTCAGAAGGGGATTCTGGGCTGTGCTTCTGAATGACACAACCTCCCAAAATTGGTCAGAGCTCACATGTGTTTCCACCAACTCAGCATTTACATCAGGGGTCCTGGGCAGCTGAAAGCCATTTGGGCAAGCCAGTGGCTCATTATTGAGCTGCCTATCTCACCTAAAGCCAGTGTAGGAGCCTGAACTGAGCCTGAACAGTAGGCTCTGGAGCCTACTGCTAGCATCTAACAGGTGAGTGATTCAGCTAAATGCTATCTTACTTCTGGGCTTTTGTCTAAGTCAGGTCTCCCACATCTGTCATTTATATCACAGCTTCAGATTCAGTAGCTAAAAAACAGGCTAGATGTTGCTTGGCTACTTGGCATAGAAAAAAGCAGTATTTACTTCTCTAGATTTTTAAAGCATCTAGTTAGATTCACAAGGTAATACAATTTTTCCCTACAACCCTTTCTGTTTCACTACGCTTAGAGACTGTAGTTGCCTGGAAAATTCTATGTGACGTTGAAATATTAGAGATCCTATTGTGCAGGTAGCATTCAGCAGTTTACACTTCTGTATGAAGATATTATGACTGCTCACCTGACTAGTGGGAGATTTAAGAGTCTCCAGGACCAGTATATCTGCTAGTGCTTTGACTCTGAATTGTCATCTTCATTGACAAAAGATTTTTGCTAAATACTGGACTACCTGAAAGGTCAAACATAAAGCAGGCAGTCTTTGTAGAGCTTCTCCACTGCCTTATTTATCTGGTTGCTGAGATAGGATAACAATAAAAGCACTGAAGATCTCATTAAGCAATGATGACAGAAAGGGTGAAATAACAGGCACCTAGAGTACTTTGACTGTATTGAAATTGTGTTACAAAATTGGTCTTAAAAATGCTGTAGATAAAGGATGCTGCATAAAAATGAATGAAATCAAATGTATCTTAGTGAATGAAGACGTATATTTCTGTAAATACTGTAATTTCTGTAATTTGACAAAGGAATCCTGACTAGCTTAAAATGTCCTTGGAAGTCATGACAAGTTCTTTAATCAGGACAGGTGTTTTGGTTTTTATTTATAAGCTATCCAGGCCAAATTCAATCTTTTCCTAAAGTAAATGGAAGGATTTAGTGACTTCATTGAGATTTAGACCGGTTTGTATCATAATTCTTCAAAATACACTTTTCCAAATATAAAGCTATTTTTCAAAGCTGTCAAAACCTCGGAAAAGAAAAATTTGCAGTGTTCTGCAGGGGCAGCTTATCCTGAAGAAACTGAAAGCTTTTTGAAAGCTACAGCAAGTATTTTGAGGAAAAAAAAAGCCTTTAAAAATCAGTGTTTAGAAAAAGACTTGATTCTTCAATTGCTTTATATGCTGAACTCCATGATTTCAGCTGAAGTTCTCAAAAAGAAATACATCTGCTTGCTTAGACTAAATAGCTAATGATCAGAGTAACAGCTGGCTTTATAAGTGTGACCTAATATTACCCTAGGTGGTTTGTCTTCTCGCTCCTTCCCCAAACCGACCAACTGTGTTTCATTCATTTCTAGCCATTTAGAAAAATCATTTTGTTCCAAGTGCATGTCAGTTGTTTCTCTAATTTCCTTTCTTAAATCTTATTCTGATGGGTTTGTATAAATATGACAATTAACAAATTTGGCAATATGGGAGACTAAGGAGCCTCTGCCAGCCCCCTGGAGCACTGCGGTTTGGTGTGTGGGGCATTTCGTGTGCACTCACTGCACAACCCATCCACGCATCTCCTGCACAGAGCTTGGGGTGAGTCCTGTGTTGTCTGTGCCTATCTCTTTCTTTGTAGTCTCTGGTTTTTGGACAGTAGGTTTGCATTTCATGTGTCTTACAATGTTGCAGAAAAGTCCCAAGGAACCAGGCTCTCTGTGGGGTTGTTTTGGGGTTTTTTTAAACACATTTTAGGTTTGTGTTAAAAAAACACTATAAAAAAAAAAAAAAACAAAACAAACCTACTTCTGGCTCGTGTCAGTGGGACTGTGCGTGAATAAAGCCTGGATAATCCTCAAGGAGAAATAGATCCAGAAGAGCTATTTAAGTCTTAGGATAGTGCTGACACAAAACCAAATGGATATAAACTGGCAAAGTGCAAATTTAAGCTGAAAATTAGAAGATGTTTCCTAACCATTACAGCAATGTGATTTTGGAAAGCCTTTCCAATGGCAATAGTAGGAACAAAAAGCCCACTTATTTTAAGGATGGAGTACCATGGTTTTTGCAAGATCCTGTGGCTCCTGCAATAGGAGAGAGCCCTGATGGTGATCTAGGAGTCCCTGTCAGTGAGTACCATGGTATGGTTTCAGCTGTGCTAAATAATTAAACAGCAGTGTGCACCTTGCTGTGCCCGCCAGCTGCCCGCCCCTGAGACAACATAAACCAGTCATTCCCGGTGCTGGGCTGAGGCGTTTGTAAGCTGGGGGGAGCAGAGTGATCACTCAGCATCTCCAGTATCACTCAGCATTTCAAACTGCACTAAGTAAAACATCATAAACCTATCCAGGAAAAGAAATATAAAGTCAGGAGACTTAAAAATGTAGATTTGGGCTTTAACTATTGTATTTTGAGGCTGTTGACAGTTAGCTATTTTAAAATTAGATTACTTGTACAAGCACAAGTTAAGAAACCTCTAAATAAATTTGAAATCTCATGTGGCTGTACGATTTCAGGAGCTAGGGGGTTAGTTAAAATGCTAGCCATTAGAAGATCTTTGAGAACTGGCAGCGCTCTCACTTTCTCACATGATACGACCATAAGAAGTTTCAATTCATTATATTTCAGCATCAGATTTTACATTGGGTGAATTCTTAGAGTATTCTCAGGCTCATCTGCCCATTTCTTGTTAATCCTTTCCATGTCTTCCTCTCACATTCTCATGTAAGCGGTTTGGCCTCACCAACATCCTCGTGAACTCTCCTCACCACGTGAACGTTTCTCCAAAGACACAGGCAATTTCATGTTAGTCTACTAGCGTAAAATTTCTCCTGCAACTTTGTAAAGGTCTTCCTTTTGATATATATTCCTTACATATCAGATATAATTCCTTTTCACCATTTCTTCCTGTATTTTGTACTATAATTAACTTTCTCCCCTTGTGTATTTGGGATAAAGAAAAAAGGATTCATATTTTGCTTACTGCTTCTTTACTATACTATCTGTATGGTAAAAAAACCCCAAACACATAAATCAATATAATATGTATTAGAAACTAACCAAACAGTGGATAAAAAAAGAAATTTACTTTTTTTTTTTTCTCTGTGAATTTTATTTTCTTCATAGTTGTTTAACAACTTAGTCAAAGGTTTGGTTTTTGGCATCTCTTTATGAGAGAGACAGAAAATGGATTTCTGTATTTAACATATATGTATTTGAGCAGAGGTCAAGTCAGTATTACATTCCACAGAATTCGTTTGGGAGTACTTTGACTAGAAATTATTCTTTTAATCCATCGGTGAAAAATACATCCATATAAAAAGATTATGGGAAGCTACCCTTTAATCTGAGTATTTTTCAGTCTTCTCTGGTTTGTGCTGTGGGATTTGTAATGCGTGAATCAGCAGAGAAAATCTGTTTCCATGTGGCAGTGGTCTTCACTGTATGGGAAATTCCAGCCTTTTTGTGTGAGGTGATAAAACTGATACAAAATCTGCTGAAGGTTTTTCTGAGTGGTAGCTGTAATCATGGAGGGAAAGATGACAACAGGAACAGATACCTGCTGTTCATTAGGAAAATGTACACATCTTGAATGATCTAATTAGCTTTTGCAACTGTTTAAGTGTTTATGGTTGGAAAAGAGATTCATCATATTAAAACAAATTGCAAGTGCAATTTAAAGCAGATTAAAAATACCCTTATTGCCCTGCTGAGTGGGAGAAGACAGGTTCAGCTGAATCGGTGAAGCTAATAAGGTGGTGATACATAATGGATAGTTGCAGGTTACCTGCAGCTGAGTGAAATTAGAAGAAATTGTATATGAAGCAATTCAGTCTTGTTTTTGGTGAATAAGGTAATCTTAATTAATCAGCTTTTTCTGGTATGATCCACACATGCATAGAATCATAGAATAGTTTGGGTCGGAAGGGACCTTTAAAGGCCATCTAGTCCAACCCCCCTGCAGTGAGCAGGGACATCTTCAACTAGATCAGGTTGCTCAGAGCCTCATCCAGCCTGGCCTTGAATGTCTCCAGGGATGGGGCATCTGCTGCCTCTCTGGGCAACCTGTGCCAGTGTTTCACCCCCCTCATTGTAAAAAATTTCTTCCTTATATCTATGTCTAAATCTTTCCTCTTTTAGTTTAAAGCTGTCACAACAGGCCCTGCTAAATGTCAGTCCCCATTTGTAGGCCCCCTTTAAGTACTGAAAGGCTGCGATGTTCTATCACAATTGTGAACAGCCTGATTGAATAAAATTGTAATCCAGGTTTTCAAGGAAAAGTTATAATTATTGAGGGGTTCTTGTTCATTAGTTAAAGAATTCCTTGGATATATGAGAGTTTTTCTAAACATATGAAGCCCTGGTCCCCTGAAATCTGCTGTTCGCTTGAAAGCAACAGGAAATTTGTCTCACTCAGAATAACTTTGTGGTTAAATCAAAGAAGATGTTTAGTCACTTTGCAGTGAAACTCAGAATTCTTGGTTAGGCATCCGCCTTGTGAAGTACAGAGCATGAGTGTTATAGGCACCTAGACTGGGATTCATATGCAAGCCTGGCTGGTAAAATAAAGATCAGTGTAAGTAAGAAAGTATAAAAAAGTAACAAACTGGGAAGTGCCTCTTCAGGCCACATATTGGGAATAACTATGGTGAAACATCTTATTTAAGTGGCTAGACCTGGCAAAAAATATCTTGGAATTCAGAATTGTTGGTCTTGCTACTCTTAAGAGAGCCATGAGATGTTGATACTGGAGACTTCTCATAATCGTCTAATAGTACAACATTTGCCAAAGAAACAGGAGACGGCAATCCTAAACCTTTCCCATGTAAGGGAGTTTGAACCACAGCTGTGGAGAGCAGTTGAGGATGGGCAGCAGTGCTGATCTATACCCAGGCTGAAGATGGAAAGGGTGGAAAAATTTGAAAGAGAAAACTTAATATGCAGTCTAATGGGCAAGATAATGTGGTCCAGCACAGCATTTCCAGATGCCAGACTAGGTTTTCTCCCTCCTTTCTGCACTGTGCCACCCCTACCCTACCCCAGAAGCAGCATATCTCTGATGTCCTAGTTCTGCTGTGGCTTCCCCCTCCATGTCCCCCACTACATTCCCCCACATCTCTGTGTCTTTGTGACTGTAGTCTCTCTGCTGGGATGGATGCAAATGTGGATGAAGGCATTTGGCTGCAGAGACAGCCTGTGCTGCTGGAAGGACCACTCTGTCTGCAACAGGGGATAGGAGGCAGGCCAGAAAATATGTTCTGTTGGCTGGATAAAAGCCATGGGTGAGCAGTTGGACCATGCTGGTTTATGTCTCTCAGTGAAAGGAGTGAGACACAGGGTTCCATCTCCTGTCAGTTTGATTATTTCTGTCTTTCATCTAGCTGCTATCCAATGTAAAAAACACCAGGATTTCTGTTGTCTCCTGTAGTTTTGAAACCTGCTGAAGAATGCTGCTGCATCTCCTGGATGGGTCGGTCTGATGCTTATGTAGGTCTTCTGGGCATTTCTGAATAGCCACCTACTTACCCTGGATCCGTGAAGTCTGTGCATCTTTCAGTCTTGGATCAGTTCCTATTTTTTTTATGTTGCAGAAGCTGAACCAGTTAGGCACGAAAGTGTATTGTATCTCTCCCAGAAAAAGAAAACTGTGTAGCTGTGTCATTACTCTGTGTAGGAAACGTGTGCGTTTGCACCATCCCTGTTGGAATAGCAGGAGGTTTTCTGCCGTAGGCAGGTATGGCAACCAGGCGAGCAACAGCTGCAGTGTCCTGGAAGAAAATACAGCATGTGTACTCCTTTTTGTAGCAAATCAGCTGCTTTAGATGGCATAGAGACAACAGATTCATTTCCCCGGTGAGTCACTAAACCTCCCTAAAGCCCCATATCTCCAAGGCCTTCAGCTGAGGTGGAGCACATTACACCGCTCCCAATACAGACAGAACCTTAAAGGCTTAGTCAAACCCATAATTAATTAACACTTGTGTAACATTTAGAAGATACAACTCACTAGATGAGCACTAAGGCTGTTGCTAATGATTTTAAATCTATGAAGCGACTTCCTAAAAACCTTTGAAATTGGCAATTATAATGTTCTGTCTTAAATGGAAAAGCTTTGATCACTCCAGAGCAGGAAATAAATGCATGACTTAAACGGGAGAGAGACAGTGACAGAACAGCGGCAAACTGCTAAATACACTGGTGTGGCAGAGAGCCAGAGGAAGATTTGCTGTTGCTCCTTCCAAAACTCAATTTGAAGCCATTTCAGGATTTCTGTATTGCATAAATGACTGTGAAGGTCCTAGGAAGTCTGCAGTTGTATGTGCTTATGCTCTGAAGATAAGACTTAATTGAAGAATTTCACTTTCATGCCCTTTTCACTTTTTTTTTAATTTCTATGCAATTACAAGGATACATTCTGATACAGTGCTAGAAATGAACCTAATGAAAATATTCTGATCTGTCCTACATTCCAACACAGATACTTCAGTAAGATTTTTTAAAAACCCAATTGATAAGGTTTTTAAACAATATGTCTGAAAGCCTATTGTTTCCTATTCAAGGGTAGAAATATTTTGTAAAGAAACTAACTACGGTCTAGAAGCTTGATTTTGCTGAGGTGTTTTCCAAGAGCAAAATATGTGAAGCTGTATTCTTTGCTTGACTAGTGCTGGTTGTGGGTTCAGCAATGACATCCACCAAATTGTTTCCCTAACTTATTTAATTTTTCACAAGATGATTAAAATTTAAGAGGTTCTTTGGTATAAAGCAGTGTAGTCTTTGCTTGTAAACTTTCTATGCTTCCTCAGATAACTTCCAGTTGTTCATGGGCAGAAGAAAGAAAGTAAGAATATTTTAGGAAAATAAAAAAGCATTATAAAAAGACTCTGTTTTTAAAGATGTATCAGTATTTTTAAGCTAGTGTAGTACAGTCACATGCAAATAATGTGTTACCTGTTGATAGCATCTTCAGAAACATTTTATTTACTTTGATTAATTGCCTAATAATTTTTCCCTAATATATGCTTGAGGAAGTGAAAAATGTTCTTCAAGTTGCCTCTTGAAGGAACAAATATTATTGTAGTGGTTTTATATCATAATAACAAAATAAAGTTACATCCAAGTGAAATGAGGGGAAAAATCTATCTCACTAGTTGTCTGTAAGCTTTCCACTGTGGGATTAAATGTTAGCACTGTGCCTATTGATGCAATACCAGTATACTTCAGATATTTTAGAAACACTGAGAAATATATAACTAGTTATGGGAAATACAGCCATTTAAATGACATGTTATGCTTATTTCATTCCATGGACAGGTTAATCCTCTAACTGGGCTTTTACACGTGTTGGATATTTAAACAAAAATAGGATCAGAGGTTCAACTGATATGTGGAGATGCTGTATAATCAGGAAATTACTATCATTTATTATTTATGTATTGATGACATCTAAATGCATTTGTCAGTGACCAGGGTTTCATTGTGTAAGGTCCTGTATAAACGCAGAGCAGGAATTTGACACCTGCTCTAGGGAATTTAGAAATAAAATAAAATACAAAAGGGGAAGCTGGTAGGAGAGAGAAGATGGGAGGTACCGCTAAGAAAGAATCATGTGTTAGTCAGTATAAAAATCAGTTGAGTAGGTGAAGCAGCGATCTGTGATGTCTTTTCTAGCTATTCCTGTGAGTTTTCAAAGAGGTATTGAACGGGTGTGTCTCAGTTCCTCGTCTGTAAGGTAGAGGTAGTAATACTTTACTCAAAGGTGTTTTGCGTGAACATGAGCACGTTCACATTTCTAAAGCTCTTTCAAGAGGAAAAAAAGGTTATCTCCGAGTCTGATGTGATAGGGCAGAGTCCTGCCGTGGAGGAGTTCTGCGGGCAACCTTTGCCATCTCTGCGGCATGTGTGCAGTTGCCTGGAGCCCTTGGTGCATCCCCGTGTGAGCCATGTAAGCCCCGGGCAATGCTTAGAGGTGAGGAGAAGCATTCACCTGGAGATGCGGTGTATTCTGGTGATTCAACAGGGAGATGAAAATTATGAGACCTGGGAACCGAAGCTGGCAGACAGTGTCAACTCAGGTGTGTCATTTTACCTACTTTGCCTCGGTTTGCTGTCTGCAGAGCTGAGACGATATCCCCATACTTTCTGAAGTCGGTTCAGGAATAAAAGCTCTGCATAACCAGACGTTAGAGTGTGAGTGCTGGCATGCGAGGAGCTGAGGTGTGCTGCTTCTGATGGCAAGGGAGCCCTCTCTGCATGAGCACAGCCTTCCTAACGCTGTACAGCTTCACTCGGGTGAGACTGCGTGAACAGTCACACCGGGTCAAAACAGCTGATCTGAACATTTATCCTGTGGTGGATCACAGAATCACACAGAATGGGTTGGGTTGGAAGGGACCTTGAAGATCATCTAGTTCCAGCCTATGAAGGTGGGCATGTAAGTACGGGCATAGGGCGGGTGGCTGTCAGCAGGTATTTTCCATTAGCTGCCGCCTCAGTTCCATGAGGTTTTGTAACACACCTTGTCCAGGTGGTCCCTGGTGCTGAGGGAATTGGTGCAGCTTTTCTCTCTTCCGCCCTCCATACTGCCAGGTAAAGGGAGACTTGGGTCACCATTCACACTTCAGAGTTTGCTGCCAGTTACCACACTGTGGTGCCCTGATACATTATTGTTGTCTCCATTTCTGCTTTCAGATGGGTGGTGCTCTGCATCCCTTACCGGTAGTTCAGAAGTAAATGTTGACTTTTGAGATGTGACCATAAGGACAAATACTGACATAGTCCAAAGCTTTTAATTGTACAAGTGGATAAAAACTTACCTTTGTTTTTACTGTTTCCTTAAAAAAACCCCCATATGTTAAAAATGAATAAAAGGACCATTCCAGATTTCTATTGTCTTGCAGTAAATGATGACTTATGGGTGGAAAAAAAGAAAGAAAAGTGATGAGTCCTACTGACAAGAGGAAAAGAGTTAATGGTGGTTTCCAGAGTCCTTATTCCAGAGTTCATAGAAATCCCACAGAGACATTAAAAGAGGGGAAGAGAGCAAATGGAGGAAAAGAAGAGCAAAAAAAGGAAAGGGAGAAAGAGGAAGGAGGGAATGAAGAAGGAGGGAGGGGGGGAGGGAGGAGAAAGTTTACAAATGAGACACACTTGGCACTTCTGCAACTTCTGTTTATCTCATGGTTTTTATGTTAGGTGCTTCTGCAGCCTGCAACTACTCGCCGTTGTAACTACTAGAAAAGGAGATGGGGGAAAGGAGTTAAATTATTCCTGCTGTGACTTTTACAGGCATCACGTCACCAAACCCAGAGAGATATAAAATGAATGACTGAACACCAAGCTTTCAATCTCAGTTGTTTTTAACGACTCACTTCCCTGTAGTAAGGAAAATGAAGAGGCTAATGATAGCAATTTCTTCTGTTGTTTGGTTTTTTTTTTTGTAAATGCACCCAGGTGAAGTTTATTGCACAGCAATTTATCAATTATTCATCACAACAGAGAAAAAAATTATTTAGAGCAACAGATGAGGAGTCTTTATATATTTGCTTTGAACAGGAGTTGTTTATATAACTTTCTTGGCATCATCACCATAATGATCTCTAAAGATACATAGGTATGCAATGCTTCTAGCAAGTACATAAGGAACGAATTATAGAAAGACACTTGTTGACACCTGCAAGGAGAAGTGAAGTGATGCAATGAGAAGAGCAGTGGAGGGTTTGGGGAAGGAAGAGACACCACCCCCTGTCCCCTTGCCCCCACTTCCACACTGCCTTGGCCACTCTCAATGTGTGACCCATCACCCCTTCTCTCTTCTCTTGCTCATAGGGGACCTTATGCCCTCCCTTTCCCCTCCTTCTCTTCCTCATCCCCATATCTGGATGTGACCCAGATTTCCTTTCAGAAAATCCTGTTCTTCTAGAGTTCTTGTCTAATAGGGGAGGAGCAAGTCGTGCAAAGCAGATTCTGGGTAATTGTCACTTGCTGCCTGTGGCAAGCATCCATATCTGAGATTATCATTTAAATTCTGTTTATACAACATGCAATCCCAATGCAGCTAGAGTTCTGTGGATGTTCTGGCAATATTACAAATAAATCATAATAATAGTTGTTAATAAGTGAGTGCTAACAATGATATTCAGGCCATAATGACCATTGTAACCTAAAAATCCTCAAGGAGCTTTATTGTTTTCAAGAGAGAAATGTGTGTTCTTAGTCTGAAAGGTAATTTCGTTGTAATAGTACATTTCATTTATAATGAATGCATCCAGGCCTAATGCTGCTTCCTTGAACAATATGCAAAACAAAGATTTGACGGTAAAACCGACTGCTTCTGAGCATGGCACAAATTGTGCATTACAGATCAAACAGGAACTTTGTTGGTTTAAGCCAAAATGTGTAGACCTTTGGTAATAGCTGTTTTTGTGAGGGAACATCTGAAGATGAGTTGGACTTGAAAGGACCATGGCTGGGAAGAGATTTAGGGTGCAAGGGGAAACAGACAGGCTGGGATGGCATGTAAGTTCTGTAAATTTAAGAACTTTTTCAGGGAGTTTTGGAAATGAGTTTCAGGGAGTTTGGAAAAGTTTCAGCTAAATTTCGCAATTGTTTTAATTGGAGAAAACAGCTCTTAAATTCTTTTTGATCAATATCTGTAATGAGTGCTATTTGAAGGATACATCCAAGGCTCTAGAGTAAACATGTGTTTGACAGGATTGCGTTCACTCTAGAAAATAAAATTGATGTTCTACTTGTAGGTTTAAAGAGAAGATCTTTGTTCTTTTTCCTCCAAAAAACCATTCCATGATGGCTGTGATGAATATCCTAGTTTTACAGGGGAAAAAATCAAAAGAGAAACAAGCTGTCATGTTCCATGGGAAAAAAAAAAAAAAAAAAACCAAATTAAAAAATCTGTCATGATATCGGCAGGAAAAAAGGTATCCTAGTGTAAATCCAGTTTAAAAGAAATTTTTCTACTCCATTCTAAACTGTGTCAATAAAATTTTTGATGTACATGTATTAGGCATTGGGATTTTCTGACATATATTGCACAACAAATAAACATGTAAGATTAAGGTAGTATTAAGGTAAGAACTAGTATCCAAAAGCTGCCTTTGGATTTAACTGACTCAGATGCTCAGAAAGAAATTAGAAAAAGTTAATTGCCAATGTGAATGACTGTATAGCAAACTAAATTTGAAGACGAGTATTGGTTCCATGTATACATGAGCATCTGCTTTCTTTAATATAGGAAAGTGTTCAAAACATGGCCAAAAATGTGCAGTATGAATGAGAATTCAACATACACCAATGTTGCTTTCAAAGCGCTATAAAGATAAAAGCAGAAATAAAGATACTAATAAAATCAACAGAACCTTTTTTCCTGCAGTTATATTCTTCCATTTCATTTCCACCCAGTGCTAATATGGAGTTCAAAAGAGAACAGATAAGTTTTGGTGAATGAATAAAATTTAATCCTAACATAAATAAACTAGTTTACTGCCAGTGTAAGAGCAGTGAGCCCATTTGTTTGGCAATAAGCCAGGCATTGCTGGATAAATTAAAATGGAACCTTTACATCACTGCTTGATTTAGCAATTAGTTGACATCAAGCTAGCAAACATGCACTAGGCAGAGAAGACAGAATGTGATTTCTCCATATTAATACTCTAATCTCTCTTTCATTGCATACCTTCATAGTAGGCAGAATTAATACTGATAGACTTTGCATTATTTAGTCAAAAAACCCTCAGTCATCTTGAAGTGTTATCTTGCACCCACCTGGCATTCAGCATAGATAAGATCTTCCTTCACCCTTAATCTAATTATGACAAAATTAATAATGACAAGCCTTGAGAAAGTAAGCATGTGACAATTAATAAAGAAGTGGTTTAGGTACGAAGGAGTTTGTTGATGATGACAGGGTTCAGCCCGTGAATCAGCAGTGTAAGAGGAGTGTGCTGAGAAAAGACAACCATAAAGATAAAGGTAAATTATGAAATCCAAATGAGACCCTGGGGACTATGAAGATAATGATGGGTAAATCAAATCTGAGACGTAGGCTGTGGCACAGACGTATAGGTGAAAAGGGGAGCTTCAATTTGATACAAGAAAAAGAGAATGTTCGAGCAATGATCCGTGTGTTATATGCAGCCTTAGAGAACAATTCATCCATCATTCAGCCCATTGCTGGCAGCTTGCTTTCCCTGGGGAGTTAATTTGATGGCAACAGCCTGCCCTTAGCTGTCATTTTTACCAGGGCTGAGAAGCTTCCTCCTATCACACTGAACTTACTGCGCTCGCCTGACACCACACACGCACACAAATAGGTGTCTGCCTACTCTGGGGTAGAGATGGCCACTAAGAGCAGGCCAGAGCAATTAATTTGGCCATTAAAAAACTCTTGGTCTGCTCCCAAGATGACCCTAGGACAAAGGATCTAACTGATTTGACGGGTGCAACCGTCTTTCAGCCATTGCCTGTATTGATTCTTCAGTGACAAGTGAGCCTGCCCTGGCAGATGAAACTATGGGCACTGCCCACCGGGTTGGCCTTTGCATGATAACGTGTATGAAGACAAATTAAATAGATGAATTAAAACATGAGAAATGTGGAAAGAAGTGCATGTGGAATGATGGCTGACAGGAAGGTTAAATGGACAACTTAAAGTTAACAAAAACTAGATAAAAACTTTCAAGACATAAAATAAAGCAAAAAGAAAAGGAAAAAATAGGAATCAAAGGAAGGAGAGAAAGAAGAAAAGAAACTAGAAGACAGCAGAGTGAAGGTTTGGGTCCTATTCTGGATTAACAAAGAATTTCTTCCAGAAGACTTTTTTTCTTTTTTCTAAAAGTTCAATTTTTGTTTGTACTTTATGCTCCACATACACACTATTGTTTTAATTCCCTTTCTTCTGGAAAGAGAGATGAAACATTTATGTCCTGTTTTGGAAAGGTGTGATGACTTCATTTTGGTTGTCAGCCTGGGAGCAAGTCATACCAAAAAATAAAAATGGCCATTCTGCACATTGACCTCAGAAGTGAATGGGTTCAGGTATTTGTGAAAAGCCATGGTCCCCTGAGAACTTCATAATGCTACACCCTCCTACTGAAAGCCAAGGCACAGTTATGTGCTAGCCCTTTATTAGTTTTTTCTTTTTTAACCCCAGCTGTAAAATGCCCTGGAGAGTCATGCTGCCTTGGGTCCTTTCCTTTATTATGCCTCAGAATACAAGAGGGGGGACACTTAATGCTGATCCATATATTCAAACCATTCAAGGACCAAATATCTTTCCCCTTTGGGATGAAGATTAGAACTCTTCTTTTCTAGTGTAGACTTTGATACAGTTATCTATTTCTTGTGGAATTCAGTTACCTGTAATACGTGCCTCATGAGAACTTTCAAAAAGCACCGTTCGCACAGATTGTAGCCAGCACACCACAAGAGGCGTGCCTTACTCCTTCTCCAAAGAGAGCGCTTCCCACTTACTTCCATGTGTCATTCTCTATGAGTGAAAAAAATGTTTGATTTCTCATTTTCTTTATTTTGTGTCAGTATACTTGTGCAGAAGCCCATGGTTTGGAAAGAGACAGCACTCTTCATCAAAAATTATATATAACTTCAAATAATCAATGCTTGTACCTTGGAAAATTTGCATTTCCCATAAATGAAACAGAATATAATTTATACATTGCTGTTCCCAGGAAAGTTATTTCCTTTTTATGGAAAGACTTATTTTGATGGAAGTCCCTTGAACCTGATGACAAAACTGAAGTAACAATTGATACGGAGTGTCAGAGAATATTGCATGAAGTGTTGAAAGCTGAATTTTAGAAAGCTATGTGGATATGTGAAATATATTTGTTGTTAGTGGCAGGTATTTATGGACCGAAGAGGGACTTTTCCAGTTTCTTCTCCTAACTTTCACCTATTCTGTGCATGCCCTTGGACAAAGATTACTTAGAAACTCAGGATTCGTGTCTTTTTCACATGAGTGTCAGGATGCTTGATTTCTTCCCAGATTTATTTTAAGAGTAAAATTTAAGGTATAGCCTCAAGATTAGCTTTGGAGTCCCAGAAGGAGATCACTACATATACGCATGAATAATCATTGATGTCAAATTAAGGTTTTTAATGTGCTGGAATTCTCTCACACACAGAATAAATGATTGAATAATTTACTTGGAATAACCAATGCCTCTTACTAAATTATCTTTTTTCTTTTACTAAGGAATGTATTTCATTGTTTGAAAATAATTGCTGAACGTTGTATTTGGGTGAGCAGATAATTTACAGCATAAGGGGCGCTTTGCTTTAAAGGAGAATAGGGTAAGGGAAAATTTTCTTCCAGTTCATTTGTGGAAATTCTGTTCCACGCTATTTGAATTGAGGGCATGTTAGATCACATTATGAGGTTTTTGTACTCTCAGATCACACCTGAGTTTAATAGTCTCAGCAAAGTCAGTGATGAAATTTCTTGTTCCTTTGATGGAACTCCAGTTTCTTGCGGAGAGGCTTGGGTGAGTAAGGGAGACAAGAATGAGCTTTGTAATTAAATTGTTACATGGTAGTCTGACTTAAAAATAATTCATAGCTTGTCAGAGAAACTAGCAATTAACTCTGAACTCTGTAAGATTTCCATCCTTAAATATAAAAGAGAAATCTGTTCAATTTGTAATTATCTTTATGGTCTGTAAAAATAGGCTCTAGATAAAGAAAAAAAATAGAATTCCTTTCATTAAACCCCAGGAATTTTGTTAGATGGAAAGGGCTTTACTATGAAAATGTTTGTCAACTTAATGTGCTTCTGTTAGAAAAAAACCCAACTATATATTTTATCATTGGAAATTCTTTCAATGTGTACACAACAGAGTCTCAGGAAGGGCTTTGCAGGAGCAGAAGCTG
This sequence comes from Rhinoptilus africanus, assembly GCA_013400135.1. Taxonomy (NCBI): domain Eukaryota; kingdom Metazoa; phylum Chordata; class Aves; order Charadriiformes; family Glareolidae; genus Rhinoptilus; species Rhinoptilus africanus. Next base: position 877,541 of record VXBO01005180.1, read on the forward strand.
CGGAGAATAGTTTGGAAGCCAGCAGAGGGAGGGTTTTGTGGAGGGAAGACACAATGTCAGTTATCCCTATGTGAGCTGAGAGGGGTGGAAGGATAAAGATGAGATGTCAACAAGATCAGAAATATAAGCTGAAGCATTTGGGACCGGCTGGGCATCCCCTGGGGCCTTTGGAGTAAGAGACTGTTGAAGTAAGATGCTGACCTTTCTTCATCCCTGTAACATACCCTTCACCAGAAGGTTAGCTGAACGAGACCAACCCAGATTCTTCAGAAAGATCTCATTTTCTACTCAAGAGGCATTTTCTAACAGCAAGCATATTGCTGCTTTTCAGGGAAGCATTTTTAAAAGAATTCATGTCATTCAGTTGCACAATATCCAGCAGGAGCGTTTGAACTTGGAAGACTGGAATCTCGCAAGCTCTTTTTTAAAATTAATTCCTAATAATGATGTATAAACATAGTTGCAATAAATCCAATATCTGGGGGACCCTGTCCTGGCATCTCCTCGTTCAAAGTCCTTGAATGAAAAATTACAGTGATACTTTATGGACCAAAACTGATTTCAGTGAAATTTTTGTGAATAAAATACCTAAGAATGGGTCTGAGGGGAGTAGAAGTACCCTCGTCATGTTTGCAAGGTCTGGTTATGGCAAAAATTCCTGTCATTTTTAAAAAGGTCAGGAAAGCCAAGCTGCATTAAGGACACCTTATTGGTCAATTGAAGGTGTTATATCTTTGTTTAGTTTGATGCGTGATTTGCAGAGTACTGTTTTTTGACATAAAAGAAAGATCACTATTATGGCATAGCAAAGTAGCTTTTTTATTGTACGTGGGATATTTCCAAACTGTTTTTATTTTGCATCAAGTTAGCTTAAGGTACTTGGATAGTGATGATTTAGTTTGAAAGACCATTTTAAACAGTTACCTAAAATATTTTTTCCTTACTATTTAACACATTTGCAGGTTTTTACTGTAAACTATATTTTAGGAGACAAAAGTATGTATTGTCTGAAAGTTTCATCACAATATTCATGTGCCAGTGAAAGCTTGGCTGACTGTTTTCTCTGCAGACTTATGTAAATTTCTAGGGACCTTGTGTGAATGGAAGGAGTCTGAATTTGTGTCCATGGTAATCTGTTCAATGTGTAGAGGAAGTTACAATGGCATTAACCCATGAAAAGGATCAGTTGTTTTCATGGAAAGCAGTCAAGACATGCTTTGAATTCAGATAATCAACTTAATCAGAGATGGACATCGTTTTTTAAGGGTTTCTCTTTGAAAGAGCTTAATGCTGGTCACCTGCCACAGTCAAAATACATGATTTATCTGTAAAGGGGCATAAAAATTTAACAGTTAGCTGAAGAATGGATACATCCTTGAAATAAAGAAAATTAAAAAAAAATCCTGTCGTTATTTACAACCTCTACTTGAGCAACTGGAAGCAATAAAATGCCGTAGTTATCCTGGCTCATTACCTGCCTTCTGCTACAGGGACCTCAGTGAATTCATGCGGTGCTTCCTTAGAACTGGGAATTCCACAGCATCAGTCCTCACCGCCTTCGAGCCAACGCACCCAAGAGGCAGGACTTAGAGGGGCTTGAGCAAATGGGGTGCTTCGGAGTCTTAGCAGACTTCATAGGACATAAGAAGAACTCGGGTCTGGTCACCCACCTCACGTGGCATTTCCTCAGACATAAATGGTTCTGCTGGTACAGCTGCCCTGATAAGGAAGTGATTGAAACTATATTCCCTTTTACCAGAAGAAATCTTACGTAGTAGCCTCATTTGGGCTTTTCTCCTGCATTGAAACTAAATTATAGTTAAAGGAAGAGTAGGATTAGGCAACCTATGTTTATTTGGCTATTCAGCAGAGATTTAATTTGCAAGATTAAATAATACCCATCTCAGCTTCATCTGTTTCAGCTAGTGAAAGTAAAAGATCCTTCTGCTCCATATCTTAATTAATTTGTTACAGGATATTTCCATAGTTTTCATACATAATAAACTTGTATTAGGGATGGCTTGCTTTTGATGATGATGAGAATGACAAGGTTAAAAATAATAAATACAATTAATGTAAGAAAATAAAAATTTCAGTGTCTATAATTCATGTAAGTTTTTTTACTGCACCTGTCTAGTGCTACCTGAGCATTTTTTACCAGTGTTAGCAAAATGAATTTGCTGTATTGCTGCGTCAAGCTGCATTTAAAAAGCATTGTAACTACATTTCCTGGCCTTCCTTGAAAATGGCATTGCACAGCAGACTTCCAGTGGGAAGAGGCAGGTCTTTCAATACAGAGCTCACGGCAAGAACAGCTGGTGCTTGCCCCTAATCCAATTTAAGAGCTGTAAATTCCCAGAATTATTTTCATAAGAGCTGCTGTGCCCTGTGCGTGTTCACCAGTGGAGATGTTTGAACATTAAAACTATAATGGGAGACACAGTAACAGCTTTGGGCATAAGGGAAAAGGTAATTAATGGATGATCACAGTGTAAGCAATAACATCATCTCATCAAGACAGGGCAAAAACAGTTAGGTAAGTACTGTAATGGCTGGCTTTTTTACTGGACATTTAAATTGTCTTTCCCCATGGGAACAGACAATGCAGCAAGGATTTTCTTGCTAGTTGCAACAAAAAAAGTAAGAGAATAGACAGAAGTCTACTGTTTAGGAACATCTCTTGCCTTTACAGGAGGCGTATGGGTCAATGGCCAGATCAGGCTTTTCTAGTTCTCCAGGTCAAACACAATTAGATAAGCGAATGTCTAGAACCTGTTCAGAGGAAAAAGCAATATTAACAGTAGCAATAGTCACCCAAATAAGACTTTGCAGAGGAATTGGGGTTTAAGGATGTACTACACACTGCAAAATCACAGAATTGTGCCATTTAAAAATACTATTGACCATGAACTTATAGAAGATGTACTCTGTAGTGTTGGTTAGGCCGAAATCTGCTCTATCCTGTTCTCTTGTAAGGGGAGTGAAAGCCAGTACTGCCTGAAGGCAGCATTTACTCTTTGAATGTGGTGGATATTGCAACACAAAAATAAGAATCACATAATCTCCAGTTCTGTAAGGAAGCTGCGTCTGGTGGATCTGAGATTTTCCATTTATTACGTCTATCAATGTGCACTACCACTGTTCCAAATGCCGTGGATCGTTCATGCGTAGTATGCAAAGAGCAAGAACAACTGTGCTGGGTCATACCTGAGTTCAGCGTTGTCTGATGGGGGCCGGTGCAGATGCTTCAGAAGATCAGGCCTGCAATCCCTCAGTAGGCAGAAGTGAGATACTTCCCTGGTCTTTTCTCACACATCTCGTCTATGCCAGTTGTCTTTCTAAATGTATTGCGATGTCTCCAAATATTCTTGATATCTTTATAGCTATTTCAGTCTTCATTTAGTCATTAGCATCAGCGGTTTCCTGCAACAATAATTGCCTAGATGTGAAAAAAAGTGTATCCTTTCACTTGTTTTCTTACTTTCAGCCTTCTCATTAATGCTCCCGGGTGTTCTTGTTCTTCTAGAGAGAGAGAGAACAAAAGTTCTCAGTCTCCATCTCAGCAACATTCACTATTCTTTATATTTGTTTTCTTCCCAAAATAAGCATTCTTAACCTTTTCCATCTCCCTTTTTTTGGAACTTTTCCATGGTCACTTTCGTCAGTGTTCCCTCTCACCCATATTACTGTGCTTAATTGTTTTTGAGAAGGCAAGACCAGCACAGAATGCATTTTTCCAAATGAAGCCACACTGACGGGGGCAATTATGTGTTAAAGGGCAATAACATTCTTTCTTCACTGTTTCTGACGCATTTCCAAATTCTGCTTGGACTCCAGCTATATACCGAATGAAGGACTTGATTTAGCTGTCCAGGGATGCCCTGATCTCTTCTTTCAGCTGGTACAATTAATTGAAAACCCAACAAAGTAAAAGTAGTTTAGTTTTTCTCAATACTGTTTTTTCCCCCCAATTATTTTTGCTGCTACATTTATCAAAGAGACACATTATATGGTGTTGTTACATACTTACCTTGCTTGTTATAGCCCTCTGAACTTCCTTGTGACTATCCTACTCAAGCTAAATAACTGAAAGATCAGTACACTGCAACATTTTGGCATACTCTCTTGAGCCTTTTAATTTAACCATCCATATCCATTTCTGAAAAATTAGTAGACATTTTGAAGACTTCCTAAAAGTGGCATTGCTATCAAAACTGGGGTTTTTTTAAATTTATTTTGAGGATCTTTGAAAAAATGTGTTAATTTTATTTGCTAGGGGTTGGTGTCAGTCTACTGATTTGACACCCGTGCTGTCCCTTGAATGTCAATTCAAATTATATTGCAGTCATCACTCTTTTGATGGCTCATCTCCTGTCACTATGTGACCTGTCTGCTGTGCATGTTATATGAGGCCTCTGCTCGTTTGTGTTCAAGAGATACTTTTCAGATTTGCACCTGCATTGTTTCTCTAAGCTTTGTCCTGTTGGGCCGTTCAGCCATTTTACATACGGTCATTGAAATCTTACTGGTTTGTTACATTGTGCCGATTGTTTCATCCTGCTACACCTTAGGAATTCAATTTGCTTTTCTTTGCTAAACTCTCTAGTATAGCCGTATCTATCTATCTATCTATCTATCTATCTAAATATATGTGTATATATATATATATAAATTAGGGCTCAGCGTTTGTTTTGGTATGTTCCTCTCCTCTCAGCAGCTTTAGTTTCCCCAAGATGTTCTTCAGGGCCTAGAGGTTTAAACCCTCCTTGCTCACTCACACAAGTGACTTCTAGCGCTCTGTTCATTTTGTCTGTTTGAGCCCACACCCTTAATTGCAAGCATTTATGGGAAATCAGGCAGTGAGAGACCTTCTTGTAAGTCTATATGTAAACTTCCCAGCCATCCCCTATTGATACCTCTACATAGCTCGGCATGCTGTGTAAGGCAGGCTTCCTCCCCAGCACAATGGCAGAAGTGTCTTAACGGCTCTAGGACAAAGTGTCCTAATTATGTGCCCAAGGAATATTCACAGAAGACACTCTGAATCCAACCCATTGAAGTTTTTCCCCATACCATAAACCCTTTATATAAATATTCATGAGAGAGGCAGACACGCTTCACAGGCTGCTAGTTGATGCCTTTACCCAGGGTTTTAGTGCTCTACACCTAGGCCAAGGGCAGGTGTCTGTTTATCCAGGGCTTTGAGGATATTGAGGGCCTGCAGCGACAGTTCAGTGTTAAAATCCCTTTCTAGAACTAATTCTTCATCACTTAAGAGCCCAAACCCCTTAGTTCTGTGACGAGTTGAGATACAAACCAGCAAAGATTTTGGGCAGGTGAATTCTCAATGTGGGAATGACTTTACCAGTCCTGGTGTAAGTTCACAAGTCACTTTAGGTGCATTGAAACCTATTTACAAGATTTAAGCGTGCTCAAACCATTAACTCACTCTACTTTTTTACATAATGTTTTCCCCTGATTCTGGTTGCCGTTAACTGACAGAGCAATTCATTACTTTATTAATTGGCAATAAAAATCATTTTATGTTGTAGATGAGTCATTGCAATTAACTGGAAACAAATTAATTAGTTAGGTATGTTGTATTTAATTTCTTCATCTTACAGTGTTTAGTTTTTAGTAAAAATTTGCCTGTGAATCATAATGACATTCTCAGGCTTCCTGATTTTTATTTCAAAGATTTAATTTCTTTATGTTAGAAAGTCACAGTCAATTTGCAGTTGGTTATTGAGTCTTGACAGCTGACTGCCACAATATATGAACTTTCAGTTGTATTGAACTAATCTGAACCTAGGAGGATTGCTGCAATGAGATTCTCAGTTCAAACCGTGTTATACACTCAGTGTAGGATTGCAAGTAACAAGGGGTCAGAACCTCCATTTTGTGGTTCAGTGCACAAATTAAGGCTTTTCATGGAGTGCCACCACCACCTGAGACCTGGGAAAGGGCTTTTTACTGCCTTAGTGAAAGGTTGGATTGTATGGGGAAATGGTTATTGCAGTAAGGTGAAATTCCATGTTTACAATGATTGATTAAACCATGTATCTATCATCTTATGTGGCTATTATTTTCACATTTTGGGTCAAACCTTGTTCAGCTAGGTTTATGTCTGCTGACAGAATTCAGCAGGGATTAGAACTGCAAGAGTATGAACTAACAAAACAACGTTGTGGGTGGGTATTTTTCGGAAATCACAAAGCTGTATTCTGTCTCCTATTACTGTTATGTAAAATATGCATAAATTAGACATAAGGAGGATGGGCAGGTGAGGGATGTATGCCTATACCTTGGTTTTGTGTTCTATCTGCATTCAGATGGGCCTTATACAGCTTCCCAGGCAGGTTTACCTCCCCTCTCCAAGATAACAAGTGTATTGATTAACGAATAAGCAAGATGCATAACTATATAGATCATGCAAAATATCTGATCAAAACATCTGTGTCTCCACTTGCAAATTTTATTAGTGTCTGAATTCCAAAATCATCTATGAAGTTCCAGTTTTGTGGGTGATGAAGGACAGGACTAGGATGGGACTCCTGTTTCCCTAATAGTACTCTCTTGGACATACATAAAACATAAGGCAGAATTTGACCTCAAAACTATATCAAATGGTAGATATAGTATAGATAACAAGGTACTGAAGAGAATGAAAAATAAAATCAAGAAAGGAAATGTGAAAAAAACAGATTTTAAATTGACATGACCTTACTTTATTTTATATCTCCTATATATATATATTTATTTTTTAAAAGAAATCTGTTGGAGAAAAAAGCCAAAGTGTTAATATTGTTGTAGTTAGCTACAATAAACAATCACCTCCAGGAGCAATAAATGCACCTTTTTGTGTTCAGCAGTCTGAGAAAGTAAAAATACTGTTCTATAGAATGATACACTTTGTTTGTGTGCGTTTGATGAAGGAGAGGACCAGATACTGACCATTTGCTTTTCAAAGGAAGAGTAAAACATACTGGCTAGCAAGAGCCTAGTGTGTGTACTAAGTGCCTGGTTTGCATGAAGATAGATCTGTGGTGCGGTGCTCTACTTACATGGCGCAGGAGTTGGCAAAGCTTGGAGGAAAGCCCAGACCATCCACTTCCCTATGGAGGTACCATTCTTCCATAAATCCTCTAAACCTCAGGATTAAATCTGGATTTCTTAAGGAACTTCAAGATAGCCCCTTTTTTTTGGTACTCTTCTATTTTTGTATGACTTCTTTTCCCAAAGAAATTATAAGAAAATAAAACAATGTCGTTTGATCTGTTCATACTGACTTACAAATTTTTGAAATCAACTTCAGAATTCCTGGAGCAAAACGATGAGTTATCCCAACAAAAACAGAAGCCTCACTAATTAAACTTGGGGCTGAGTGTCCTTGGTACCTGTAAGGGCTGGAGTAGGGTTTTGGGTACCTCAGCCCCATCCAACAGCACCAATCTCCCACCAAACAGCCAGCCCCTTCCCACTGCCACCACCTCTGAACAGAGCCCAAAGATCTGGGAAAAACTCTGGTTGAGTGCACTAGAACTTTTTTTCTGAATCTGTGTGGTGTACACCTCTTTTTCCAGTGACCTGTGTTCTTAGGTTGTGCCGCAAAGGTTAAATTCCATATGTAACCCAAATATGTTGGGGTGAAATCTCTGTTAGTACTAAACTGTACTTAGAGTCAACAGTTCCGATTTGGCCTATTCAACAGTGAGTTTTCCAAAGGCTTTTGTAATTTTGAACAGCAGGAGTCAGATTGAAAAGTGACACTTGGGTAGAAGACAGACACCCAAGTCCAAAGTTACTCAGGTCCTGAAAATATTGGAAAAGAGTTGCCAGAGCTCACAGGTGCCCCAGTTATTAACCTGAAACTTTCCCAAATGCTTAAATTTCTGCCTTAGAGTTTGCTGAGAATTTCAGTCTGGATAGTGTGGAGCGGCTTGAAGCCTATTTCATATCTAAAAGATGCTTCTAGTTTCAAAAAATAGTTATCTTTCAGGCACCCTTTCAAAATTAAACCTTGTCAGAACATGTTAAAACACATATTAGTAGCGTTAAACTCCATGTAAGGTATTGCTGCCTCTTAATTCTCCTTTTCACTACATTCTGCTGGCTTGAAAACTCCATGGACATCATGAGAGAGGTTCCCTTCCTTCCTCTGCCAGGGAAGACAGGCATCTACATGGCAATTGCTCCTCAAGAGCACCCAAAAGGCAGATACAGGCTACCTGCAGGAACAGGAGGGAGGGCGCTGCCCTGTGCTTCTGCTGAAGAGAACCTGAGTGGAGTGGGAGAAAACACAAGTGGCCATGTGAATCTCTAGTCCCACGGTCAGAGAAAGTGTAGGGAAGGAGAGAGCATAGATTTTAGTTCCTCGCCTCAGTGTATTTTGAAATATGGTATCATGAATGATTTAAAAGTAATTGCAATTATTCTGATTATTTTATATGTGATCTCCCTTATGCCACTGTATTAATAATTCTCCTGTATTCTAAAAAAAAAAATTCTAAAAAGGAAATTGTTTTGAAAAAACCCAACAAACCCATATATTAAGTGTCTTTGTTTCACCTTTGTTTTTTGTTTTTATTGTGCCAGTTCTCTGTTGTCTCTAGCAATCATGAGACACTTGGTTTTCTTTTCCAAATGATATGTTTATGCCACCAGTTGCAATAAAGAAATGACCGAAGGAAAGGAGTAATCATGAGATTTATAACATGATACGATCATAAGCAATTGCAATATGTATGTACGTATATATATGCACCCCTTTTTGACAATTCCATATATACATATACACACACAGACATGCCTATGCATACATACAATATAGTTGTTAGGATTTGTCCAAAAATGTCAAGTTCTACATTCGTTTTGCATTATGTTCATATATTTTTAATCAGACACATGTTTTTATAGATGTGCATTTGATATTGGTTGTCTGTGATAAGCTTTGGAATTTTTCAGTCTTTTTGTTGGGAGTGTAGAGCTTCCTCAAGGGAGTGAATGTTTTTGGTATGATTTTATAAAAGGTATGTGGCATAATCCCTAGATTTATAGGAGTCCTGAAACAAAAATCATCCAGGGCAGCCTCTCTCTTCCCCTTCAATATTGAAAAAAGAATTTCACCGACACTTCAAGTGAGTACCTCCCTGAAGCAAAAGAAGATATTACTGTCTAAAGAGACACCTTTCAGGAAACTTATGGGAACATGACCAGAGGGATAATGGTTGAGTAGCATTTGCAATTTCAGCATCAAATAAATGGGAAAGGAAAATATTTAATAATTAAAGACTTCCTCCTTTAGAGATTGTATTTCTCTCAATATCCCCCCCACCAACACCTTCATAGGATTCAGTCTAAAGCTGTTCATTAGAGTCCACAAGATGATTTTAACTATTGAAATAGTTCGCAAATTAGAAGGTTTTTAACAGCTTGACTTCGCAGCCCCTACTGTGCTAAAAAGCATTTATTTCAGTAAATTCTCCTTTGAGATGGCTTGCATAAGGTCTACTTTCAAAAGTTTTAGATAGATATTACCAAAGCTTTACTGACCTGTAGATGGTTAATATTAGCAGGCAGAGAGGCATTGGAGAAACATAGTAAAGATTTTTGAAAACCTTTCTTTTGGAAAAAATGTGAGATTTTGGGTGTAGGAGCTGAATTTGTTTTATTTTTCATTCCACTTCTGAAATGTCTATCACAATGTTTCTTGCTTGTTGGAAAGGGGATTGTAAATGGTTTTATACTTAGGTGCTAAATATAAGAGCTAAGGCACATATTCTTCATTCATAATCATATTCATTACAGCTGTTGACACGCAATTTTGCTAGAAAGCACTATGCTTATAGTTTCACTGACTTGATTGAATTGTTTGTTCGTGTCTGGTCTGGATTTAATTTTTATTTATATGATTTGATGAATTTACATAGAATCATAAATTACTGAGTGATACGAATACATGATTCGAATACAGATCACATTTATAAATACTTAAAGGGTGGATGTCAGGAGGATGAGGCCAAACTTTTTTCAGTGGTGCCCAGCAATAGGACAAGAGGTAAAGGGCACAAACTTGAGCACAGGAAGTTCCACCTAAACATGAAAAGGAACTTCTTAATTTTGAGGGTGACAGAGCACTGGAACAGGCTGCCCAGGGAGGTGGTGGAGTCTCCGTCTCTGGAGACATTCAAAACCCACCTGGATGGGTTCCTGTGCAACCTGCTCTAAGGTGGCCCTGCTCTGGCAGGGGGGTTGGACTAGATGATCTCCAGAGGTCCCTTCCAACCCCTGTCATTCTGTGATTCTGTGAGTTGAAAAGGACGTCAAGGATCATGTGGTCCAACTTTTAACAGCCAACATGCATTGTGTTAAAAAACTATCTGCGTATGGGGAAAGGAATCTGGGTAGCAGCAAAGTTATATAAAAGTATGTCCTAGGAATCACTGCTTGATACCTGCTTTTTTGAATAGCAGTTCCAATTTCTATCATAAACACCAGTTTGTCTCACTTCATACATGGGACATTAGTGTAACATCTTTGGGGAGATTACAGTCCTCTTAAATCCCTTCTGGTTTTGGCTTTGGACACCTTTTTAGGTTCTTCAGCAGCAAGCCAGTTATCTAGCTTTTCTGGGTTACCTAGTTCTGTAGGTTCTTAAATTATTGAGATATCCTTGGGTTTAGCCCAAGAGCTTCACAGGCACTTAATTGCACTCATCTGAGTGAGTGAAATTGGGTTCAGAAATACCCATTCTGGAACGATAAGTGCCACTCTCCCACCTAAAAATTGTACTGACAGCTTGGTTACAGTGAGCAGACGCTCGAATGCTACATTGGTTACCAGAGAAGCCTTAAATCGTACTATGGCCAATGCTTCAACTAACTGTTAATGGCTGCATGGAAAGCTGAAGTCTATCAAACCATTTTGTTCCATCTTCAGATGCTGTCTAGGTGCACAAGATCACAAATGGAAGGAGACATCTAACATTTCCTACTACTTTGCCTGTAGTCAGAGTGAAGGTGGAAGCAGGTATCTGAAGCAGATTGGATCACTCCCTGTGGTGTCCTGACATACCCCCACTTTCCACTGGCTGCATAGACATTTCAGAGGCTCTGTAAGCCCCAGGCATGTAAAACTCCAATGGGGTAGAACATAAATTGCTCAAACTGGAGTCCTTGTTTCTTTTGCGTATACAAATGCACTGGAAAAATGTGATTAAATGTGATTTCTAAAACTTAGCTGATACCGTAGGGATTACCCTTTTAATTCATGGCACTATTCACTGTAAAGTTGTGACACGTTAAGTAAGCAGAATGCCTATTAATACTCTGGTGCTTAATAATAACTGTTTTAAAATGAAACTAATCAATCTTTTTCTTCTTTTTTTTTTTTTTAGATTTAAACACAATTTGTGTTAGTAAATACACATGACAACTGTCAAATTGTAAGAGGAGTTTTGCTTTGGCTTTATATTCAGTGCAGGGAAAATCTCACTTATTTAATCTGTGTTGGAAGGAGCAGCCTACTCATCAGCATAATGAAGGGAACTGGCTCTCTTTATAGATACCCAAACGTGTACCAATGCCTAAAATAAGCCTAAACAGAAGGAACTGTGAGTAAAAAAAGATTTTTAATTCTCTCTAAGGCAGTGAGAATTCTCAGACCCATCTTCACAAAAGATTTAGAAACTTTGACTTTCAGGCAGAAAGAATGTATGAAATTGTAGAGGTGGGCTATTAAAGCATTTTGGTGGTTTTAAGGAATTTACAGATGCTATTATAAAATTAAATAAATCCATAAGAAAGAGACCTTACTCAGGTAAATGCAGATCATTTACTCAAAGGAATTTATAGATACCTCCTGTCAGTTACAACCTCAAGACTGTTAGCAGATTGTGCTCTGAATCATTTCCTCCATCAGTAGAAAATAAGAATTATTTCAGTTGAGGCAGTGAAGCTACACTTTCCTAAGATGGATGAAAGGTATTAGAAGTGGGTCCTGTGACCTTCCTGTCAATGGAAGGAGATAAATAAGGAAATGACAATGGAAGAACCGCTCTGTTTATCATCACAGGTGATTTTGCACAGTTTTAGCTGTGTTTAAAGTTCTGGTTTTACTTTTGGAAGCGGAACCTAGATAATGAAAATCTGATCTATTTAATTGCATTATTTTTAAATGTGAGAAGAATTGAGCATCTATTTTGCTAATCACATGTAGCTTCTTTTTTTAAAAATTTATTACTATGTCAGTTTTGCAGTTTGTCTTCCTCTCTTTGACTTCTTTGCAGTAACTTTGTCTGGTGTCATGCAGGTTTTTTTTCAGCTACTGTGTTAAACATTGTTCGTATCATAACATTTCAGTTTGTTCCACAAGACCTGATTCTTCTCCAGTGATTTGTGCTTTAATCCAAAATCTAAAAATATAACTTTCAAAATGTTTTGCAGTGTATAAAAGTGCTGATGGAGAGTAGAGACAGTAAATTACGTAGGGCATATAGATCGAGCTCCCTCTAGTTGAATGAGCATCACCTAAGGTATTCTAATTTAGGCACAAATTTTTGTGTCTTGGTAGCCTTCAGTGGAGTTTGTGTGGTGGAAAATCTGAACCTGGGCAGGTAGTCTTTTGTCTTTCTAAATAGTTTGTTGAGTGTTTGGGAAAGTACAACATGTTTGAATAAAAATCTTAAAACCACTTTGCTAGTTCAAGCCACTTCTCTGGTAACCTGTCTCTGACAATAACCAGTAGCAAAAGCCTTGGCAAGCACCTTAAAATAGGGCAAGTATGCAATGAGAATTTCCCAGTATAATCTTCCCATTTTCACCAGCAGATTTAGTGAGACAAAAAGTGGTGTCGCTGTGTTTTAAGAGGTGTTTGTGGATTTGTCCTTCACAGATTTTTCGCATCTTTTCCAAGCTTGTGCAAGCTTTTGGCTTTCATAGTTTGCAGTGTCTACAGTGTCGGCAATACAAGAGTACATAGCAGAAATCTCATGAGTCGGAATTTGTTTAAAATGAGAACTTTTGTATTTCTCAAAGAGAAAATCATCACATATTTTCAGTGACTGCCCACATCCTTGCTGTCATCCCAGGAGTTCCTGTGCTCTTCCTTGGCCTGAGAACCACAGGTCGAGTCCCGCCCACGTAAATTGAAATTCCCATCATTTTTAATACCAACACAGCTTTTATCTCCATGACTGTAATACATTGCCATTATCCACTTATACTGGATGAATGCTTATGACTTTAGAGTATATCCTCTTTGCTCCCAAATTAGATTTTGGGACGGGAGGAAAATGTTGGGCGAGATGTGACTTCCCTGGACCAAGCCGTGTTGACAATCTGAATGTGTAGTTAAGGGTTCCAACCCCTGCTGTACACACAGACCATCAGTGCCCTGTTTGTAAAGAATCTCACAAACACAGGCATTACCTAAATGTCCCGATTCCCATAAATAAATCATTCTGATGTCAGAATCTTATAAATGCCGGTTCCGCTGCAGGTGCAGCTCACAAGTTCAGGCTGAATGGAGGTAAAACCATAAGGAGGTTTTCCTTTTGTCCTCTTGACTCTAGCAGCTGATATCTCCTGATGCTGCTGTGGCAAAAAGGACAGGCATAAAGAGATGATAAAATTACAGCAGCCTGGTATAAATTACAGTGCCAGATTGCGCCCGAGCTTGTGTGCTGCATAGCAAAGCCGCATGTTGAGTGCAGCATCCCCAAACATACTTTGTGTCTCAGGCACTGGCCTCAGAATATCCTTCTTCTCGAGGCGTGGGAGGGCAATCTCTGGTGGATATTTGGGGCTTGTTGCCTCAGCACCTCTCCAAGGATTTTCCCCAACAGAATGCAGAGGTTCAAGGTCCCATTTCCACTTCTCTGACTCATTATCCTGGCACAGAGTGACAAATCAAGAGGGCCTCTGTCAAAGACATTTCTTTCTGTTAATCTTTAAAGCTAGTCTTTTTTTTTTTTTTTTTTTTTTTTTTTTTTTTTTTTTTACTTTTAAATATTAATAAATACACATTGAATATCTGAATGTTTCATTCACAGCAATAAATCAAAAGCAACTCAACCTAGGCTGGTAAATGCCAAAGGAATATCAGACTCATGTCAGGAGGAAGAAAACCTGGTTATTTATATTTTTTTAACAGGAAAAAACACCTACAAGATCTTATTAGTCCCAGCACTATGCTTTAACAAGAAACCCATCTTCTCTGTTTGCCCCTATGACTGAACATGAGACAAGGTCAGCCACAAATCCCTGGGTCCTGCTACCCGTCCTGAGCAGAGGGGGGAGCGTTTGCCACCATTATTCCCAACTTCATGGGCCTCAGTCACTGGGGTGTGTGCTATTTAGAACAAAAAAGCATTTAGTGGTATCTTGCATGTCTCCTTGACAGGCATAGAAAGATAACCATAAAACTGTCTAAAACATGATCCCGCAACTGAGCTGCCTTGTTCTATGAATAAATCAACAATCTATGGAAGCACGTTCAACAGCTTCCTGGAAGCAGAAGAGAACATTAAGGATTTTTTGCTTCATAAAGCAGCACCTCAACCAGTAAAATTCAAACTATTTTGGGCACTGGCTGGAGATGTCACTTGGTGTCACAGGAGTCATGCTGACTGTCAAGCTGATCAAGCTCAAGTATCACTATTGGAGATTTACATACAAACCCACAAATTCAACATCAGTTTTGCCATCTCTTTTGTGAAAATATTCTCATTATTACTAAATTCAATTAAATTAAATGTAAGGAATTTAAATGCCCTATTTAAACGGAAGTACCTGCTGTCGTATACCATGAGCAAAAGGGACGTCAATTTGTTAACTCAAAATAAAATAAATACATAAAAATTAAAATAAAATTATTTCCTTCCAGCTGGTCTCCACGCTTTTAGCTGGAACTCTGCTTTCCTTCCCCAGTTTTGCTACATACTTGTAGTGGAAAGAGGCCAAACCAAAACCGCCGCCAAGCCCTGCAGATGTGGGAAGGCGCATGGCTGTGGGTGTGCTGAGAAGGGGCTGTGGGAGCACAATAGGGGAATAGCAGAGGAAAGAAGGTGTATGAACTCCAGACGTCTCCCGGCATTTATAAAGACTTTCTGTAAGATTTACTGGGTCTATAAGTGTGTAATGCACCAAAAAAGTGAACCTTGCCCCTTTTTTTCTTGTTCACTGAAGCTCTCACTCCTTGTCCGTCAGACCTCCGCGTGGAATTTAAAAAGTGGTGGGACGCTCTCACGCCCAAGCCCTGCTTAGTTAGCATATGAATGCTCAACTAATTGTTTGAAGTAACAATTAGGAGGACAATAGATAAAGGAGGAAACTGGAGACAGCAACTAACACCTGTGAATCAGTACTTAAACAGCTTTCTTTTACATAATTAATTAAAGAAGCAGGCACAAAGCACATTGACTTGAAAATGTGGTCCAAAGACAACGCTGGTGCATGTCAATCCCGTTTCAGTGCCATTACTTAGATGTAAGGTTTGATCTTTTTGTAAAAATCTTAAGTCATGAGTGAATGTTGCAAAGTGTTGCAAGAGGGATTTTTTCGGCCAGGAGGGAGAAAAGGAAGAGAAAAACATTTCAGGGCAATTGCAATTTCATGGAGGAGGCAGAAATTCTGATAAAGTTATTAAAATGTATGGACTTCAGATAGGTAGCAGAAAGTCATTGTAAAATGCAGAACATTTCTAACCTTGCAAATGGGAATTAGGATTTAATGTTCTGTAATCAGCATTACATACTTTTCTGCATTAAAGAAAAAGAAATGGATGCTATGAAACTGTTTCATTAAATTGTATTTATTGCAGAATGTAGGCAGAACTCTATGGAGGTTTCTCAAGGAAGCAATCCATATGTGTGCTCAATGTGCATATATGCATATTATTTCTTAAATAGATTATATTGTGCTTCTCCAGAACAGTATTTAATGAAGCTAGTAACATTATGACTCTCGAAATGACAGTCTCAAAAATCTATATCTGCAATTTCCACATATTAATAAGTATTAGGGGACATAGTCATCTATTTGCACACATCAATAGTGTTGCTGGAGTTGTACTGGCATAAAAAGGATAATGGTGAAGGCTATTCAGTAGTATCAACAAGTATTTATACAGTTAAATATTTCTCTCTAGAGAAATATAATGTCATTAAAAAGTATCTAATATCTAGCTTTCTCTCTCCATAAAGTTTATGGAGATACAAGTAACTTCACATACTTCAGCTGTAATATTGCTGATGATAGTACACAGTGAGACGACATTTTAGAATATTTTGTTCACTGTCTTTAAATGGTATCGCTAGTACAAAGCTAGAGAAAATTTGTAAAGTCCTGACCTCACTGGAGTGAAAGTTTAATTTGCATTGAGGACCGGAGACCAATCAAGAAGATTTCTTCAAGGGGGACTTGTATTAATCTTTAAAGAGAAAGCATGGCTGCGATGAAATTTTTTTTTAAAAAAAAGGTGGCAGGGGGAAGGAAGAAACAGAAAATAGACATAATGTGAACATAAAGAAAGAAAACTGGGTGGAATGCAGTTTAGGGAGAATAAACCATTAGTCCTGCCAGTATACATATGTCAAGTCTTAAGGTAAGAGTTGAAAATTGAGTAAAAAATTGCATTCAGATAAACTGAAAAGCACTTCTGTTTCCTTTTTCTGTGTTCTTTACATGCTGAAATGTTGATGAAATTTATATTCTGTTTAACCAATCCTTACCATTTGAGGTCCAAGATAAGGACAAAGTAAATCATTCATCAGTAATTAAAACTGTGATTATCTTGTTGGAGGGGGATGTGTCATCTACACTTGATGTTCCTGTTATGGTTTCTGATTTTTATGTTGTAAATTCATTGCTATTTTGCAGATTTGATCTACGGATACTATAGGCAACAGAGGAAATTGATTGAAGAGATTGATTGGTCGTATACAGGTAAGCAAAAACTGTCTGTTGAAGAATTTATTTCGCTTTGATATTTTCATGTTCATTGTTATAACTTCAGGAGCTTGTTATGTCTGTATGCCACTTTCCATACGCCTAAACAATTGCTAAAGTATAAATGTAGGAAATGAAGTCTGAAAAATTGCAGGAATGTCACAACAGGAGAGACTATTTTCATTTCTTACGTCTGTTACTTTTGGAAAGAGAAAGTTCTCATCCTTAAAACCCTAAACCTGAGTCATGACTTAACTGATGAAGGCTGGGCCAATAAATTGTTAGGTGCTTTTTTATCATCTGGATATTACTGTTCTGGCAAGTTTGAAAAGCAGACAGGAAGGCTGAAACAAGGCACGGCACTTTATGTGGGTGAGAACATATCCATATACTGCACGTGAACTTCTGCACTTTGCTTCTGAGCACCTGAGCATCCTTTCCACCTCCCACCCTGATTCTCCTAAAAAATCCATCATTTGGGCTCTCTCTTTTGCATAAGTAAGCAAGGTATACCCTGAAATTCTGCATGACCTTTGCCTCATTACAGAAGGGCTATCGGGAATTCACAATTTGCCTCCCAGATTCTTCTGTAAAAGTCAAGCCACTTTCAGTAATATTGAAAAGATAATTTCGTCCTAAATGATAGGTGTATTTTACCCAGAATGTCAGAAGTGACTTCCTGAGGATGTGCATAGACTCTTACATTTTTAATGGTTTAAGTTACTGTTTCAAAAGCCACCAATTTATGAAAAGAAGTAAGGACTGTCAAATTTCAGTGTTTCATATATTTGGTTTGAAATATGTTCCTGTAGTTAAAGAAAGTTACACGATTCTATTTCTTTCTCTCACTCTCATTTTTGAGACATTTTTTTATATTTCTCATTTAAACTTATCTTACAAGTTTTGAGCCTAGAGGGAATTGAAACAGGCTAGTCATAAACCCTTCAAAATGAGATTTATAATGAAAACTCCCACTTACACACATTGTACTGCAAAATCCAAGCATAAGAGCAATCAATACAATATTTCATGTTCAAAACCCATCCATTTTTTAATATTGCAGTTGGGGGAATGCAAGGATAAGCCTCCAGGATTACAGGTGACCAGAGGGCAATTTATGAGTTTAAAGAATAGCAAATGGGTTTTCCATGGGATGTCGGAGGATAGAGCTCTTCCCCAGCCTGCGCAGAGCACCCATAGAGCTGTGCAGCGCTGCAGCAGCCGCAGGTTGTGTTTACTGGATATTTTGGGTGGCAAAACAGCACAGACTCTGCAAGCCAGAAGATTCAGACCTGATGTTTCTCTTCCTTAACATGAGATACCTTCCTGTAGTCATTTATTTTCATGGGCCATGCCCTAGTGACTGCTGTTGGCAAAGCATTTCTCCCTGTTCAAACCTAAGTAGTCAGGTGCGTGTGGTGCATGGGGTGGTAGAATGTGAGAGGAGCCCCGCTCAGCACTGTGCATCCTGCCTGGCATCCCCCTGCCTTGCATCCCCCTGCCCCTGGTCCCCCCACCTCCGCCGTCCCTCTGCCGTGCAGACTCAGCATGCCCCCACACTCATAACGCAGACAGCTCCAGGCGTGGTCATACATGGATTTTCAAAGCTTTTTGTGGGGGCTGCAGGTAAATCAGGTCCTCTGTGTCTAGGGCTGCCAACTGTATTGCGAGCTGTGTAGATATGTGGTCCTTTCCTGAAATACGAAGTAGTTGGGTCACAGCATTAAGGGAGTACACGAATTCAGCTTTCACTTAAAAAACACATAGTCCTCCTGAATGTGAAGAAAAATTACAAATTTTAACATTGTGTTTTGGAGACGCAGAAGTCTAGAGGCTGAGACATACTTATTTTGATCTCATTTATTGATAAGAATGTATTTATTTATTTTAACCTCATCATTTTATTCCTGGGGCAAGCGATATCAAGTACTTTGTGTATTACTACTATACCTAGCTTAGACTTAGGGTTTTGAGGCATAGACGAACATGCGCGTTTCTGAATATATGACCTATGCTTTGTCAGTTCATCCTTTCTTCAGGTACCGGTTATACTCTACTGACTGACAACCTGCTCACTGAAAGACCTGAAAAATTAGCCTGTATCTGCCAGTGAAGTGTTAGGAGTGGGCCTTGGGATCCTGCAAGCATGGAGTTAATCCCCCACGATTAAGAAAAATCTAATTGACTTGGTAAACTCATCTGGGTTTGAGCAGATGCAATTCTGTATATCAAATCAGTAATTTCAGATACATTAGCCACAGTGGGTCAATACATTCCTTTACTGGGATGATGCTGTGAGATGAAAGTAAAATGGAAGTAGAGAAATAACTTGAATCCTACCTGCTGAAATCATGCAATTTCTGAAGGTAAAGTTTCATAATAATGCAATTTTGTATACTGTAAGTTATGTGACTCATCATCGGATTTTGGCTCTTGGGTAAATGTCTAATGAAGGCATAAATGTTACTGGAAACATTTTGTAGCACTTCTAAGGGGTCTGCTTTAAGCCACAGACAAATCCTGCATTTGCAAGCATGACTTTAGGGTTTTTTTGTGTCCTGACTTTGCATATATTTGCATAAACAAATACGGCATTAAAGAAGTGGAAAGCACAAGTGCACCTTACAGATGGGTCCAATTTTTTCAGGAATAAGTGGTTCTTGAAGCTAGTTCATTAGTAAAATTACTTCATTTTAATAACCTTTCATTGTATTTTTCGTTAAAACAGTGATAAAAATAAAAATTTTATAACAACATGAATATTTTCAAATTATGTTATGTACCAAAAGTGAATCCAACCATTTTTGTTGGAGAAAAAAACCAAGTCTCCCGAGAAGTTCATTTCCTCAAATCAGTTACATACTACTGATGACCAAAGATCATTTAGACATTATTTACCTGCTCCACTAAGGTTAGGCCATCTCATATTATTTCAAACGATAAAACAAGCAATATGAATGTCAGTTATTTCTCTATGTCACAGGTGAAAGATTAATTTTTATTGATGCTTTGTTTATCTGCATTGTTTTTGCTAGAAGGAATGATACAATGCTGGTGTGGTTTGGTTTGGTTTGGTTTGGTTTTTTTTAACATGTCTGGTTGATACTAGTCCATGAAAACTCCGAGTCTGAATGTTCACATGTAAAATTATCAAGTGATGCCGCAAAGAATATTATTTTTATTCCAGTGAAATTTCTTTCTGTTGGTTTTTTACTCTTGGGATTTGGATTCTTTTTCGCAACAAAAAAGTTACGTGGTTTAGGGGGAAAAAAACCAGATCTAAATTCTGCTAACCGCAAGAAATTCTAAACAGCCTTCCAGGAATTACAAAAGTGAGGGGTTTTAAAAATTGAATTTACTATGTAAATGAATAGCACAGCCAGCTCAGTGTTCCTTGTCTCGTCATTCAGGGCTATTAAGTTCAGTTTGTGCTGCCATTCATTATGTGATATACACTGATACACCATTGCCTTATAAATACCAGCAACTGTGATCTTGAGCGAAGGGTGATTTTAGAATGAACTCTTGGGTCTCTGGGTATTCAAAGAACAATTCTGTTGTTTGCAAGCAGAACGTGAATCATATTTCCCTTTTCTCTGTGGGGGAAGATTCATGAATCACAGAATAATTGAGGTTTGAATGGGCCCTTGGAGATCATCTGGTCCAACCTCTTGCTTTTAAGCAGAGCAGCTTCAAAGCTGAAGCAGGTTGTTCAGACCTTGTCCAGCAGAGTTTTGAAAATCTTCAAGGAGGGAGATGCTGCAGCCTGCGCAGTGCGTGCCACTGTCTTTTTTTTTTTTTTTCATTTACCCAACTGCAATTTCTCTTATTCTAACTTGTGACCATTGCCTCTTGCCCTTTCCCTGTGCACTGCTCTGTAAATTGCCTTTACATAGCAGTAGACTTCATCTACGTTCTCCTCTCTTCTCAGGATTCAGGTCTGCGAAATCCTCTCAGTCTCAGCCTTGACCTCTCCTTATACATGAAGTGCTCCAATCTCTTGATCATCTTGATGGCCCTTAGTTTGTGAATATCCATCTTGTACTGGGTTGTGGAGGAAGTCAAAACTGGACTCCACATTCTTGATGTCACCTCACCCACGTGCATTAAAGGGAAATAGTCCCTTCCCTTGTCCTGCTGGTTGCGCCCTTGCTGATGTAATCCTGGACCTTCTTGGTCTCCCTGGCTGTGAGGGCACACTGCTGACTCACACACATTGTCCATCAGGATAACTAATTCTGATCTTTTCAGATAATTTTTAGTATCTGGTGTATGTCAGTAATAAAACTTGGCAGTGTGTTGATGATGCTCTTCTGGCCCTTGCACTAATACTTTCCTCAGTAACAACAGCTAAACGCGATGGCTTGTCGGTTTTGCTCCCATGTTGAATATTGAACTAATCTTGTTAAGCTTAAAATTGTTATCATTCTATGTCTGATTCAACACCCCCTGGGTATAGGCCCCGAGTTTATCATTCCCTATTACTATCACGATACAGACAAAACCTTAGCTGATAGTTGAAAGGCTGTTTTTGCCACTCCAAGTCCTGGAAATTTGCACTGATGGCTTCAAATGGAAGGTGTCCCTGCCCATGGCAGGAGGGTTGGAAGCAGATGATCTTTAAGGTCCCTTCCAGCCCAAGCCATTCCATGATTCTATGATAAATGTTGATGCCTGTAGTTTGTCTCAGAAATGAAAATGACCTGATTTTCAGTGATACTGGGAAAATGTAATTCTCTTTCTTGGCCAAACAAGATCTAATGTTTTAATTTCAAATGTTGTTCTCTTATCTTTGCATACTGAGGAGTCACTGATCATAAAGTTTATGGGAAAGTTGATTGATGCTTATATCTATGATAGTTTACAGGAGTATTTTGCTTTTTGCTCAGCCTAAGAAGTAAGCAAGGATCTTCACTGTGACTCAAAAACATGATTTTGACATTGTTAGCTAATTCTGCTTATTTTGAGAAACATCTCCTGCTTCTGTTACCCCACAATTTGAAGCTGTGGTAAACTGGAAAGCTTCAGGGTCTCCTGTTATCCTCACCCCATCTCCCTATTCAGCAGCCACCTGCTGGGAGGATGGACAAGGCCAGGCGTGCAGGCGTTGCTTTCTGCCCTGCAGCTGCCGTGAAGGGGCTGTGCTGAAGACTGTCTGAGTGTGGACACCCATGCACGCTCCTTAGGAGGGAGCTCCAGGAGCCGGGCAAAGGGAGCTGAAGGGTAGAGGCATAGGGTCTGAGTCCTATCCATTGCAGGCCAGGGTGGAGCATGATGGAGGAGCCATTTCTTGAGCCAAATCCTGAGAACTGGGCTGTGTGGGAGAGCAGGAGGCACCAGCAGGAGCCTGCTGGAGGTGGGATCCGGGAGCTGCTTGCTAAACTGCCTGATTTAATAGATAGTTCTACCAGACCAAGCTGAAATGTCTCCAAGAGAGCCCTGGTGCCAAAAGCTGATGAAACTTTCTGCCTTTACTGGAAGGATAAAACTGTGCTCTGGGGAGATGATGCATACCAAATTAAGTTCTCATTTTTTCTTGCTAGCTAACTACCGTGGCACTATCAGCATAACTTTGTAAGGAGATTTGGTCTTTTTATCACCTCCTATGAAATAAATCACTTTGTGTTTTGTAGTCCCCAATTATAATCAGGACTGATGAGCTGTATCTGTTGTGGGTAATAAAGAAAAGCCTATACTCTTGGGCCCTGTGGGTTCCTTCTGTAAAGGATGCAGCATAAGAATTCAAAATAACCTACATTCTTTTATTAACTCGTATAAAAATAGCTCTGCATAGGGTCTTTTCTTTTTTAGTAGACCTTATGTTTCAGAGGCTGTCATACCTTTTCTTGCATGGTAGCTCATTACATGTATTTACATTTCCCAGATCACACAGTCACTCATGGTTCCAGTGGTTTTTCATTAAATTCACAAGCTCATTAATGAAAAAGCCTATGACATTATTATGGTTTTGGGAAGGCTGATGATTCAGCAGCAGAAATTACAGTGCTATGCATCTGTTCACATCAAAGAGACAAGGTGTCCTCAAGCGGGAAGCTACATGCTGGCACTGCTGGCCACAGAGAAATCCCTTTTAAGGTATCTCAGTGTACTGAATCAACAACACAAAGTGTGTCACTCAACACAAGTAAGATATTTCTTCAAACACACGTAAGAGAATTATTCAGTATATTTGTGATCAGACTTTTGAATTCATATGAAACGATATGAGTCAGGAGAGTCTGTTTCAAACATTCTTCCTTTTCAATCAGGAGATATGATCTTTGAGCAATAGAAGGCTACTAGCAGCAAGGCACAATTTGCTTAGCTTTGATTCAGTCAGTATTTGTAGGGTAAACTGAGTGGAAAATTGTTACAAGAGGGCCTTTTTGGAGGGCAGGTAAGGGGATTGGACACCATATTCAAGGACCTTTCAAAGTTGGATGCCTGTAGAACAAGTATGAAGAACCACATGTTGGCATTCATATTTGGCTCCTCACTGGTAAAATTGCTGCTTTTTTCTGTCAATAAAGATTTAAGTGATCTGTTTGCCAGAGTTTCCTGATAAGGATCTCTGATAAAACCTCTTCCTTCCCCGTGCTATAAGCAAAGCAAACAGCTGGGTCTTTTTCAGAAACCGCACGGCATCTCATTCTGAGCATCAGCTAGATAATTCAAACACAGGAGGGCTGGTTTCTGAAGTCTAGAAATCAAAGGGTGAGGTATTTGCATAGTGTGGCACTGCTGTTTTGATAAGGTCTGGCCAGGGGTCAGGAAGATGTAGAGACTACCCATTAAGTAAATGCGCTGGGAAATTAAAAGCTTTTTTAGGAGTGCTGTCTTTGGGAATACACCAAAGTAAAATGGAAAGAGCAGCTTGTGGCTCTCTCACAGTAGACTACAGCTTCTGGTTAAGCCTCTTTGCCCTTCAAAATGATCATAAAAGTATCCTCATGTACATACTACTGAATGATTTCTCATTTACAAGTGCATTCAGTCTGTGCTGCAGTGGGAAGGATATGTTCTTGAGGACTACTTGCTTAGAAATTGCACAGATGATTACTTTGAAATCATCATCACCCCCAGATGAGTATGATTTATGGATTTGTGAAGTTTAGAGCAAATCATTCTCCCATTGCTTATGTTTACAGAAGGCCTTGCTTTACTCACCTGCATTAGCCTATTTGTTTCGGACTTTCTTACGAACATTTTTACTCAAAGGCTCTTCTGCTGTATTTATAACAGGTTTTGATTTTTTTCCGTAATGTATTCAAATCCAATTAATTTCAGTATGCACAATTTGCTAANGTTCTGCTGTATTTATAACATTATAAAAATAACATTTTTATTTTTGATTTTTTTCCCTAATGTATTCAAATCCAATTCATTTCAGTATGCACAATTTGCTAATATTCTGGAATAAGGGCAATAACTAATTCTGTGCAATGTGCTGACAACTTTGAAGCCATTCATTGCTTTGCTGTAACTCGATAGTTCAACAGAAACCAAACCTTTCTAGAGAGTTTTTCCATGGTTCAATAAGGGTTAGGACAGTCCTCCAAAAGGCATGGTTAGACAAGGCTGCATGGCTAGAGGCACAGAGAGAAGGAAGATGAAGGGTTGGAGGAAGGATCCTGAGAAGGAGGGGGCAGGAGATGCGTGACCTCCCTCTTTGACAGCAGAAAGCTCTCATGTAGGCACCGGTGCCCCTGAAGTCGCAACCACCACAAGTGAGGGATGTGTGCTTGGTATTTTGCAAGTGAGCCTGCCTTAGTTAAGCAGAGCATAGGAGGGGTAGCACATACTATTTCAGTTTCTAAATTTTGAATGGGAAGTGACTGGAAGCTTCTGTAAATGAACTAGAAGCATGTTTTCATGCTGGAATTTCATTTTCAAGTTGGATTTTGTTGGATTTTCATTTTCAAGTTTTGCAGTGTGCTTTTTTTCCCCCACAAAATAATAATTTTTCCAAAACTTTTAAAATTGAGAAACAAGAGAAACCCATCAGCAGTTTTATTTCAGGTGAATCAGCACTGGCTGAAAAAATACATGCTAAATCCCTGAAAAATCTTGACTTTTCTAAAATCAACTTGTAGGAATGGCACTTCCAGTTCCGTAGGTCTGCTCCTGTCCTGTGTAAAGAATGCACCTTCTCATTTCAGAGGTAAAAATAAACTTCTCCTTATCTTCAGCGGCATGTTAGAGCCAGCCCAGGGTGTATCTTGGTGGCTGAACCCCTTGCTCTCTTGTGAAGCATTAGCGTGGTTGTTTTAGTTCTTTCCACCTGCTCCCTGTTGTGAAGGCCAGGAGGTGCAGGTACCAGCAGTAGCTGGTTCGGTCTCTGCAGGCTTGCTCTAAGTGGTAGTAACTCATGACAAAAAGGGCAAACTAACAAGGGGCAGAATTCTTTTTTATTTGCACGCAGAATACTTTCTGTCAAGAAGGATGGTATGTGGCGTTTATTTATATACAGTTGGCTTATATGCAGTATCATGACTGGCACATTAGCGCAGTTCTAAGAAAGCTGAATCACTCATGAGAGTTATGCAGCTTATTATTTACAATGGGAATATCCATTCTAGGAAGTTTTCCCGAAGAAATCTGTGCCCTGTTTCTCTACCAGTGTAGCAAGATTTCCACACTGCCCTGAAGAAATAGCAGGCATGTCCAAAAGCTACTTACATCCTAAAGGAAGTATATGATTACAAGTTAAGGCTCTGCGCCCCTGTACTTGTCCTTGAATTTCACAGCCTTTCTTCCCTTTGGCTTTTTTCTGCAATTCTGGTGCATGCAAAACCACTCTTCCACATTCAAAGTCATTCCTTCCTGTGGAGAAAGTCCTGATGAAAGCTGTCAAAGTCTATAACTGTTAATTTGCAGCAGTCCATGGGAAAGTGGCTGTGGCACCGTGTGTCCACTAGATTTATCAGCTGAACTGTTCCCTCCATTATTTGGTTGCCAGAATAGCAGAAGCTCAGTTCTGAGCATCTCTTTCACCTGTGAAAGGTGCACAAAGTCCTTGTTGTGAAAAGCCAGGTCAGGGCATCGATCTGCATACATACTTAGCTAGTTATTGCTGAGCTTCAACAGTTGTGCTTGCGACAAACTCCATATTCATCCTGTGGCGGCCTCTTCCTGCTCCTTTCCAAGAGCTTTCCTTATGAGAAGTTAAACTGTGGCTTGATCTGATATTGTGTGGCATTGATCCTATTTTAAGAGCCACAGAAACAATGGACTATCTTCTTCCATTTTTTTAATCATAAATGCTGCATTTAGGATCTAAACTGTTTTCCCTCTGAATGTGGTGTTTCTATCAGTGCCTTCTGTGTCAGTGAGCTTCGTCTGATGAAAACTGTTAACCAGAGATGTTTTTAAAAGGCAGTTATGAAAATGAAGATGCTAAAAATGGAAAAGTAGAGAGAGGGACAATGTGAGAGGGAATGCTGGAAGAGAGAAAGGAGAATCATTTACCTGTAAGGACTTGGAAATTTGTTTGCAAACTTCTGATATTTCCGTCACTGTATAAGGAGTCAATTCAGGGCTGGGGTGCACGGTCATAGGCTGACAACAGTGATTTTTACTGAGTTAATAGCAAACACAAGCACACAACAACAAGAAGCCCACCTTGTATTACCCTGCCTGAGTAACTCAAAGGGAAAAACGGAAAAAAATACTGTTACTGGAGTTTTTAGGAATACCAGGTCAATGGTTCATAAATTCTTTTCTCCTATATCAGAACAGAGTGGATTTTTTGGCTCCTTGTGCAAGTTCTGACTGCTTTGCATATACACTATACAGTATGATCAATCCCTTTTTTTTTCAGCTATATTTTTTCTGTCAGTTTTCAGGGAAGCAAATATTTATGGCTGGAGTGCTAGTCAGTGAAAAATTACAAGCAAGGATTTTTTATTATTATTCAAATGCATCCACATGAAAGATAGCTTTGCTGTAGGGCTGTGGTATGTGTGGACAGACAGCTCTGAATTACCTCTTTAATCTGTATTTTACCTGCTTTCAGAGTATCCACACGAGATCAAAGGTGACCAGCACAAATGGGCAATAGAAAATATGTAACATGTTTTCTTGGGGGGGGCACACATACTTTAAGTAATGCAACCATTTGTTTTCTTCAGCTGTAAGTACCTGCTTCAAGTAGATTCAGTACGTTACTGTAACTAATCTTTACCAACACACTTAATCAGCAAGAAGAGATCTGTGCACCTGCCAGTCCTAATGTGACCATGCCATGTATATTCCATCAAAATGAGATCAGTATCATTCTCCTCTGCATAAAAGGAACCGACGATAATGTGTTGCAGTGTCTTGGATCACACGCCTGAAGTTCCCTTTGAAATCGTTTGCTTTGTCTAGAGAAGCTGTGGAGCATGTGCTGAAAAGAGCTCTTCTGGATGACTTCCCGTGCCTTCTCACTCCATCCCTTTCCCTAGAGCGATCTTCTTACCCTCTCCATTTGAAACTTTTTGTCATGTTGGCTTATTTCCTCTCCATTTGTAGTGCAGCCATGACTTGTTTCCCTTTTGCATTATAGTATTCTTCTTTTTCCCACCAAATGATAGTGTAGTGTTTTGTTGCCTGCTTCTTCTTGACGTTCATTAATGACTGCATGAAGTAACTGTCAGTTTGCCAGTTTATCTCCTCTGTTTCCAGGAGAAACTCTTTCTCCTCCCAAGTAACTAATGGAGAAAGAGCCGGCCGAGTGTTTCCTTGACTATCTTGCAGTCTCTCACAGCTGTCTTTTCCTAAATGTCAGGGACACTCTCCAGCCTGGTTGCCATGGTGCATTCAGCCGGCATGCCTGCAAGGCTTCACAAACGCCAGCACTCCCACCGCACGTTTTATAGGAACATGCGATGAGGGAAGGCACTTACCTGCTGTATCACACTCAAGTAGAACATATTGAGAGGGGCTTTTTGGTGCATATTCTGTAGATTGGCCCCAATTTGGTCCCATAAAAGCCGTCAGTAAATTGGAATATTCTCATTGTCCCTCCATCTGTGGGTCTTGATGTATCTATAGATGTGTTACAAGTTACATACATAAACCTGCTGGTGAGCTTGCCAAGGGGTCAGTACATAAATGTAAATACTGATGAAGAACAGTGAGGTTTACACTATGCTGTATTCATTAACTACCTTCTATAAAAAGATTTTTCTATTTCCTCATAATTTATTATTCAATCTGAAACATTGTTATCAGCAAAAAAGCTTTTCTTTGATGTGGTTTTCTGTTGTGAAAGTCAATACAAATAAAGTACATCCTGCATCCAGCCATTGGAAAACATTATTTTTTTCAGGTTTCTAGATCAGGTTTCTAGCTAGCAACGTATAGATAGATTTGTAGCTGAAATAGCAAAATCCTTTTCAAAATGCCAACAAATTTAAAAACCCACTTTGAAATCTCATTCAACTGAGTCACATTGTTATCTCTAAAATATATCATTCACTTCATAAACATATTTCAAACATAAAGATGAATAAATGCCTTTGTTCCAAATAATAATCTACCACTAAGTTCTGTTCCAGTCACTTTTAAATTGGTCATATTCTCTTCAGCAAATGGTTAGGTAGACTGGAAACATCTTGCATCACATTCAGTGATCATACAGAGAAGAGCTCTGAACTACAGTGTAGTTTGGTCTGTCTCCTTCATAAACGGTTCACATAAACAAAATATTTTCTCCCAGTTGCTCAGCTTTAGCCCTTGTGGACGACGTCACTAGGATTTTCCAGTGCGATTAAGTTCCTTTCATCGAACTGTTTTGGTTTTTCTTATTGGGACCAGATATGGACTTCCCAACTCCAGCACTGCTGTTACAGGCATTTAAGCCATCTAACTCTTGCATAAAATTAATTGAACTCTAATTTTAAAGTAGTTGTGGTATTTTGCTTCATAGTTCCACTAAAGACTGTCTCAGAAACTCACTCTTGACTTTTTAACCTTGTCTAGATTTCCAAGCCAGCTGTATTAGCAGACCATTGAGGTCATCTGGTTCTTCTGATGCAATTGGGTTTTTTGTTTGGTTTTTGGAGAGTTTTTTTTCTGTTGGCAATATTTTCTGGCACTGATATCCTTCTCCTGTTTGTTTTTTAAATTAAACCAAGATCATGTAGTCTCTTGTCTCTTTTTGATCACGGCACTAGCTTTTTCTGCTCACCCATGCTTCAGCTAAAATTCTTCTGTCTTCAACATGGGTGACCAGCATCTCATGCACTTATCCCAGATGAACTGTCCACAGGACTTTGTGCAGAGATATTAATACTTTCCTATCCTTACTAGGAGTTGCTGGTTAGAGCTTCAGAACGCACTTGCTTTTCCATCATCACTGTCTGTTTACAGTCCTCTGAGACTGTAAGACATGGTCTGATTCTCCTCCTCCCCCATGTTTTTCCTACGGTGAGATTCTCATTAGTAACAAAACCTCCCACTAATAGTCTCTAAATGTGCGATTTTACAAATTACGTTGTTGAATTTCTTGCCATTTTTACTACCTCAGTTCTCAAGGTCAGCCGTTGTTCCCATATGCTGTACTGGACCTCCTTGTGGTGGTGTGTTTTCACACATCATGTCATCAGTAGGTGGAATTAGCAGAACTGAGAAACTCCAGTTTCCTGCACACACACAGCCCAGTACCTCCCATTTACTGCTGCTTACTATTTTTCTCCCTCTCTCGTATTTACTGAGCAAGTGAAAGTACTGATTTGTTAGATACGTGGTAACAATTTGGAGTATTTACTCATCTGTCCAGCACAATTACACAATTTCTAGTTTTTCAAAGACTTCCAATTATTCCTCCCTTCCTCCCTTCCCTCTTCCCTTCCCTCTTCCCTTCCCTCTTCCCTTCCCTCTTCCCTTCCTCCCTCCCTCCCTTCATTCTTTCTTATTTTATTTCTTTCTTTTCTGTGTGTCTGTCTGTCTGTCTTCTGTATCCCAAGATATCTGAACTTGGATACCAGCTGAACAACCAATAATGTCCTCATTCGTATTCTGCGGGTGAATTCAGCCTCACTTTAACTCTTTTGACTTTATAAGCATGAGTCAATATAAGGAAGTTGGCTCGTGAAGTGTTCTGTATCCTAGGCAAAATATCGCTTACGGTGAAAGTTTATTTCCTGTTCAAGCATCATTAAATCACAGTGATTTATAGTCT
Organism: Rhinoptilus africanus; assembly: GCA_013400135.1. Lineage (NCBI taxonomy): Eukaryota > Metazoa > Chordata > Aves > Charadriiformes > Glareolidae > Rhinoptilus > Rhinoptilus africanus. The sequence goes on from VXBO01005180.1 coordinate 907,652, forward strand.
TAAAATAAATGCTTGTATGAATATTAAATACTCAGTTAGCAGCTTTATTATGCTATCACCCACAGATAAATTCCTACATAAATAACATTTTAATTATTGCTGTGTAAGTACTAAATTTTACAACCGCAACTAATTATCTATATTCGAATTCCAAACTTTAGACTAACAGCCTGAACTAAAGCCAACTGAAATCAGTGAAAAGATATCTCTTAACTTGAAATTGAACTTTGAACCAGTCCTCTCTTATAGTTGTGACCAATTTATATCACATTAACAATGGAGATCTTTCTAAACAAAATTTAAACGTATGGATTTTAGCAGTGATGGAGTGGGTAGCAAAAATACTCAGAAATACATTGTGAATATTTATTCTACTTTCAGTGTGTAAAAATGACTAGATGATTGGAAAAATTATCACGGCAAAACTAGGACTGTTTAGCAATTAGGTGAAGAATCACTCTATAATACCCAAAGGCAATTAGCTGTCCCTGTGCGGACCCCTCATTATTTTACATTATAAGAGAAATTACAAGCGTATAGCTTGATTCTACAAAGTTGATCATCAGTGAAAATTAATGTTGACATTTAATTGTCCTGAAGCTTCATATTTAATATCTCACTAAGATGAATGGCTCAGTTTATACTTTCCAGAGCTATTGTTTCAGTCTATGGTAGTACCAGATCCAAATTAATGCACACAAGTATAGCTGTCTCTGCACAACTAAGAATGATGGAGACTTTACAAAATTAATGGTAATATGAAAACATAAAGTAATTTTATAGAGCCTATCAAGATATATCCAACAAAGCTTCTTCCTAGATGTGATATTCTTCAGTATTTTCACTAATATCTCGGATGACAGGAGAAAGAGAGGGCGTTTGCAAATTCATAGAGGAAACCATGTTGGTAGTTGCAAGAATTTTTGGTGACATAACCAGAATTCAAACTGAGCTTGATGAATTGGAGAAATGTTCTGAAATCAATCAAATAGAATTTGTCAATACAAGATAAGAGTAAGCACGAAATACTCCAATGGAGGAAGAAAATCAAGCCTGTAGATGCAAAATGGGAACTGTCTGGTTAGGTGGCTATATGACAGCTATAATTGCATCTGAATTAACAACATGCTGTTGTTGCAAAAACCATGCATTTTGAGGTGAATTAACAGGAATGATGTATAAGGCATGGGAGGCAATTATTCTGCTCTACTTGTCACTAGGAAGGTCTCAGCTGTACTTCTGTATTCATCCTTGGGCTGCACACTTGTAGAGAAGACAGTGACAAATTGAGAAGGCCCAGAGAAGAAGGAAAAAGAATGATGGGAGTCTAAGAAAGCCCATACTCCTTGGAAAGAACTGAAGAAAATAAGTTAGAAAAGGCAGTATGATAAGTCTTCAACTATTTAAAACTTGTTATAAAGTGCTCAGTTGCTCTCCATTCCACTGAAGTGACAAGGATGAATTAGTTTAATTTGCAGAAGAGAAGGTCTAGGTGCAATATTAGGAAAAACTAACTGTGAGAATAGCTAAACTCAGGTTGCTTAGGAAGGCTGTGGAATCCCTCTCACTGAAGCTCTTTCAAAAAAATGGGGAAGACAAGCATTAGTGAGGGATAGTCTAATTATGCTTAGTCCTGTAATGAAGGAAGGGACCCAGATGACCTTTCAGTCTTACACATCTGTGATGCTTTGGGGCAATTTAAGACCCTGTTAATCATCTCTCAAACAGCACCTAGTGACAACGAGAATACTACCAACCATTCCTGTATTCACCCAGATTTTCAGTCCTTTACTACGTTGTTAATTGTCAAATTGTCAACCACTTGTCTAAGAAAATTATTTTCTATGCTCAGTCATTTCCCCAGTTTTGACTGTCTGAAGCTGTGGGAGGAAGGACTGCAGGGAGTTTTCCAGACAAAAATGTGGTTTTTATAAGGAGACACAGAAGAATATATTAACTTCTCTCTTCTGAAAAAATAAAAGGCAGTCTTTTCTCTGAAAGCCCTAATATGTCCTCACCTTGGATCTGGAACCTGGAAGGATGAGGTGGTTTTCATTTTATCAGCTCACTTTCTGTCTAGGCCAAGTGTTTCTTGGACAAGCTCTTATCACCGCACCCTGACATAAAATATGTGTAGAATTAATTTAATGATATCTGGGTGATTTAGACTTCTGTAATTATTTTGAATGGCAATACAATAGGATCCAATGGGGCAGAAAATTCTGTGTGAGGGCAGTAACTTCTTAAGCCATTCAGACTTGTTTCTAGGGCCTGTCTGATTTGCACCCACAACTGAAATTTGACATGGAAGATTTCTTGTCACTCTTCAGTTCATAAATTTTTGTGGGTTCTATCAATCACTTACTCCTTCTTGGATCCCATTTTGAAACCCAAACTCATTCACTTCACATGGACATTAAAAAGTGTTTTCCTTTTATTTGGACATTTTTTGCAGACAATTTGAGATTAAATTTCATTTTCTGTCTCTTGGACTACTGTGAGCCTGCAGTCATGCACACTCACAGCTTGTCTGAAGGAAAAGCCATTTATAGTGGAGCTCTGAGGGCTGTCAGCGCTTGCTTTCTCCTGCTGCTGAGCAGCTCTGACCAGCTGGACTGTCAGCAGCTGGAACCTGCCGACTTTCCTGTCGGAGCAGCCCGAGGGTCTGACATTCTGTGTTTGTACTGCTTTTAGCCTCCTCTGTATTTGTGGGCACAGCATGGACTAGCAGAGACTGTTGTTTCATCAAGCCTTTAGCAGTCTTGCCACAGCAATTCAGTCGCGCAGCATCACCTCTTCACCCAACTAATGGCTTCTAGTGGACGCTCTGTATCTGTCCTAGCATTCACGTTTTACGTTAACGTGGTAATATGAGAAATCAGCTTTCACCAGCACGCTGTCTCAGAACACCTCCACAGCTTCCTTCAGGCCGCACAGTGCATCACTGGTGCTCACGCATTTGTCCTTGGTGAATCAGTTTCCTCCGTGTCACACTTTTTTTCTTTCTGCCTGGCTGATGAGTTCCTTGTAATATTCCCAGAGGTGACTGCACCGTGGTGTATGATGAATCCACCTCCCTGGGAGGATAATGTTAGGTTTCTTTTGTGTGTCATAATGATACTGCATAATGGTGCCAGAATATATGCCTAGAGATGGAATAGTTACAAACAAAACCAACCCAACAGTAGCAGATCTTGAAAAAACAGTTGTAGTCACTTTTTTAAAGGTCATGCTTGCACCTGCATATCCTCATCACCCTCTTGTACATGTACTTTAAAACACAAACCACTTTCTGTTTGCCGAGCAGCGCAGAGCAATCACGTAATTGTTTAAATTTTGTGTGTGCTTTTATAATAAAGTGGGACATTATAGGAGTAGATTTAAGTAGATGTTCTTTTAACCTACGATATAGTAATACACACATTTAGGACCTGATTCTAGCTAAGCAGTCCCTTGAGGTTACTGAGAACTGAAAACACTGAAATTTACAGGCTTATGCACTTGGCTGATTTAAAGACAGAGATGCGATCAGGAAAAAAATGTCTCTGTCACTTCCCAGGCATCTTTATTCTTCCCTCTGTCATCTTTCTATAACCCATGAAGTGGCTACTCTACTTGACAGAAATCATTGGCTTTTTCCTGGAAGCGGAACACAGAAAGAGGAGCAGGGCCTTCCTTCTCTATGTAAGTGCATCACATCACATTCACCAGGCTCAGGTATCACTTGTTGGGGATTTTGTTTTCAAAGAAAACACCCACTGCTATTAATTAGTTGAAGTGAAATGAAAAATACTGTCCAACAATACTTTCCTATTATAACGCTCTTTGAAATACATTCAGATTTCTTTTTACCTATTTTCACTGTCCATCTTACACCCTCCAGAGTTTACAGCTCACAGCCTCCAAAGTTGCAGGCTCCTACATGACAGTAACTACTCTATCTAACCTCCTACAGCTCCTTTTTTTCTTCCTGCAGTATGGTGCAATTTTCCTGCAAATTAGCACAGCTCACTGGAATTGAGGTTCCAGATGCAGCTTCCCCACCTCTCAAATTAGATTGTCTCTGAATAACAGGCAGAAACCAGACCTAGAAGGAGAGACCAGACTTCAGGATGTTCCCTTGCCCACTTTCTCCCACCATTAAATGCTGTAACCACACAATGAAAGTCAGGCTTCTTGTTGCCATGAGAGCTGAGGTCCCTTGCTGCCCAGAGGCCACAGCAGCCCAGCCTTTTTGGAAAGGACAGCCATTGCTCTCTGTTACTGGTTAGGCATTTTCCTAAAGGCCTGGCATGCCTCCTTCAGGAAGAATAAACCCAAGAATTCAAGTCACTGCTTCCTCACCCAGTGCTCTAACCACTAGTGCAGAGCCAGGGGTATATTATCTGGGACCATCATCCCCATTGCCACTAAGAGAGAACCAATTGAACTGGACAGATTGGACTGTCCTCTGAAAGGTGCCTGCCTTCAGTAGGGCCAGTGAAGAGAGAAAGGCACTTAATTTATGGACACTGGATCTCCCCCTGCAAGTCCTTTCATCTTCAGCTGCATAGCCTGTTTCCCCAGTTGCATTAGCTATATTGCATTAAGCCTGTGCACTGCCACAGAGGGATGGCCAAAAACTTCAGTGCATTTTCTCTCTTAGTTTCCTCTTTTTGTTTGAGTGAAACTATAGCCTATGGACGCTCAGGAGAAAAACGTCCTTTAAAAATGGGCAATGTGATTGTCAAACCTCAAAGGCTGACAAATGTGATCCCTCAAACCAAGTAATCTGATTTTGTTGAAAATGACTGACCAGGTTTCAAGTTGGCAGCAAGCATCCTTCAAACTCTATGCAGGGCAGCAAATCTCCAGTTTAAAATCCAAAATCTTAAGCAGAAATCCAGCTTATGAAAAGCTGAAATGGCTAAATATTTCTTAAAGGTTATTCATATACCCACTTCTTATTTTTCATCCTCTGCTTCAATTAAGGTTGTTTTTACATTCCACAGCTCATGTAGGAGGCTGTGCAAGGAGTTATTAACAAAATATTAATGCTGTAATCCCACAGGACATATTGTTTATACCATCACAGATGCAGATTACATCTCAGATCAGTTGAGCAATTTTTTAAAAACCTCTTTCTAAAGCAGCAGTTGGAGTATGATTACAGATGTCCACAGTAGTTATATCATACAGCAAATTAGGAAATATATGTCAGGACCTATTATTCTAATGGGGGTCTTATAAGAATTTTAAACAATGTAAGTAGATGCCAGACTTGCAGACCGATGACCCCCTTTGAAACAATACCCCCAGTGGAGAGGAGAAAACAAAAATACTGTTGACTTGTGCGTGGCTGTCAAGTTAATGCTTCATAGGAACCCACAGCACTAATCGTCCCTCCTGAATGCAAGTTGTCCCTTTATCTCCTTCATAAGGTATCCCTTAAGCACTAATTAGACCAATACAGATGAAAATTGGTAAATTTGTTTTCAGTGTCAGCTACCACCATTTCAGTCCTGGCCAGTTACAAATGTACTACAAATATACTATACTGCTAGTGTCACTTTGTTTCCTGTAATGTTTGTAAAGAAATATTTTGGTTTCAAAACCCATTAAAATAGAGCAAGGTCTTATATATTTATACTCCATCAAATGCTCGGTATGTGCAAGAATGAGAAGTATAAAATTGTATAAGGCAGAGGATGGAAATTCTCTGTCCTAAATGGCTATTTAAGTAGCACATCTGGAGAAATGCAGCTGCCAAATTTTTAGCAGTCAATAGCAGCAGCATTAACAAGGGAACCATTGTGGTATGTGTAATGGCAGTATTTATTTTGTGCAACTAAGAGTTTGTCCTAATACCAAATTAAATTATGTACCAAATTAAAGGCAAGATCATACTTTACAGTCTTTCAGTGGGCTGTAGTTATTATGGAATGGGGACTTGTCATACCTAACCTGGCGGGGTGAGTTTATGCAGATATACAGCTGCAGTCAAATGGCACAGGGGCACAGAGCGTGCAAGGGCAGGGAGTAAAGCTCCCTTAGTACTCTGTGCCTCCAAGCTGAGGTTTACTTGAATAGTGATCAGATGTTCTCAGGAAATGTGTTTTAATTAAATTCTGCTCAGCTAAGAAGTGATACAAGGACACAATTGTCAGCAAAATCTCTCCTTAATGTGAGACTGAATGCTGGTATCATAAGCCCCTCACAGTGTCCATCAGTATTCTGCTTTGGCGGGTTGGTGCTTCTATTACAGGTTGACAGCACAGAGGCTGGCAAGGACAGTGCTCCCCAGGCTGCACTTACTGATGTTGCCAATGTGGTCACGGAATATAATTTCCCAACCTGTGGAATAGTATACACAGCTCATCCCTGGGCTCTGTGGATCCCATAAATGAAATGGGGTGCCCAGGTTGTCCATGCAGAACTCTTGCGATGCCCCAGGAGCTCTAAGCATATATGCAGCTCTGGTGAAGAGGTTTTCTTTCCGACTTGGCTTTACAAGTCCATATTATTTTTTCTTTACAAGGTCCAGCATAATGGGAAAAGACTATTACTGTATATCTTCATCAGTGTTCTAGATGATGGGGCAGAGTGTACCCCCAGCAAGTTTGCTGGTGATATAAAACAGGGAGGAGTGCTGAGGACCCCAGCAGACTGGAGAAATGGTCTGACAGGAACCTCATGAAGTTCCGCAAAGGAAAGCACAAAGACCTGCACCTGGGGAGGAACGGCCCCAGGCATCATTACATGCTGGGGGCCAACAAGCTGGAAAGCAGCTTTGCAGAAAAGGACCTGGGAGTCTTGGTGGCCACCAAGTTTGAACATGAGCCAGCAATGTGCCCTTATATCAAAAAAACAGGTTAATGGTAACCTGGGCTGCATTAGGAGGAGTGTTGCCAGCAGGTCAAGGTGAGGCCACACCTGGAGTACTGTTCTCGTCTCCTCAGTACAAGGGAGAGATGGAGATACTGGAGAGAGAGAGTCCAGTGAAGGCAATGGGCACAAACTGAAACACAGGAGTCCCCCTCTGAACATAAAGAAACACTTTTTACCTCTGAGGCTGTCTGAGCACTGGCACAGGTTGCCCAGGGAAGTTGTGGAGTCTCCATCCTTTGAGATATTCACAAGCTGTCTAAACGTGGTCCTGGGCAACTGGCTGTAGATGACCTTCTTTGAGCAGGAAGGTTGTTGGACTATGACCTCTAGAGGTCCCTTCCACCCTCAACCATTCTGTGGTTCTGTGATTCTGAGTAAGAGTCTCACACAAAAGACATTACTAAAGATCATTACTAAACTGGAGGAGGAAGGAAATACAAGAACATGGCAAGATAAGAGGTGACAAGGGTGAGTGAGTCTCAGTACAAGTTTGTATGGTGAGTCTCCACAGACTAACAGTTTCAAATTCCAGTCCAACCACCAATCAAGGAATTATTTATCAGAACTGTGGTGTGACAGGATATTAGGAAAGTAAAGAGGCAGTACAGAAAAAAAAAAACACCTCATTTTCAACAGATCTCCTGTGACTCACAGTCACAGACTGGCAGTATTTTATGTGAAGTCAAAAACATCTTTTCTTTGCAGAAACAATTCCATGGAAACTCCACTCACTGAGTCTTCCAGATTTGATGTTTCCCCACAGGGAGGTAGGCTGTACTGGAAACAAGAGATTCTGGGTATTATTCCAAGACAAAGCTGATTCTCATGAAGGGTAAGGTTGTTGCTGCCTACAGCAGAGAGAAATTTAAAAAAGAGTTCACAATTACATATGCAAGAAGCTGTCTCTGCATTTTCTCTGAAACTTTCATTTACATAGTGCTTTTGCCTTTCTTTCCCACCCCCCAGCTCCCACCTTTTTCTAATCTGTTATCCCCTATCTTAGAATTGATGCAGAAGAATCATATAACTCATCTACAGAGTTTTTTGATCAGCCCCTTCAGAATGAAATCTCTGTGTAAATGTCATGCAAGTCATTCAGGAGTGAGACTAATCTTTTCATATCTTTGAAACTATACCATGAGATACAGATTCAGTACTTGGGCTTCAGTACACCTTGCCTGTGCAGTGTGCCTTAGCTAGAAACTCTGGCCTTGTATCTGCCCTTTAACCATCATAGTCTTTTGCCACACTTTCCACCCTAATTGCAATCAATGCCTACATTAGTCATCCATAGCTGCCCTGGTTAGGAAGAAGTCATACACAGGTCCTCAAAGAATGAGAGAGCACTGGGAGACTGTGACATAGACACTGTGGTGTAGAGTGCACTTGGTAAGCACAAAGGAAGTTCTTCCAGAAAAAAGAAGAAAAAAATATTTTAAAACAGTAAGTGGTTGGTTTATACTTTGTATGAACTAGGTGAGGTTTTCTGCTCTGTTTTTGACTGAGTGCACAGAGGTTTAGCGTGTCCCATTGTAAAAGAGCTGATGACTGAGGAATCATAGGGACCATTTATCTTCTCTTAAATTCACAGTTTAAGGTTAGGCACCTGTATTAGGCACCTAAAAAACGACACAAGGGGGAGTGACTTGCCTCAGAATCCACCGATTAGCAGAAAGGTGCCTGTCTCAGCCCCTTTGGGTCATCCTTTCCCTGTTGAATGCTCCAGCTGCTGGGCTACAAAATCCTTATCTTCTTATGGCCCAATGATTCTTGAATTTTTAGCTTCCCCATGGAACAGCACTGGAGAGGTGACTTGAGGAAGACTTGTTCTCTTTCCCTTTTCAATATTTTCAGGTCTTGTCATGGGAAATGCAAAATATGGCTCATTAATTATTTTATTTTTTTGGCTGAGGAGGGTATTTAACTCATGTTTTCACAAATCCACTGCCTGGCTGCAGCTGCTGGGATGTTATATTAAAATGGGCATCCACTTGAATGTTCTTGAATGACAGGAGATACAGCTGTGGGGCTTTGCTTTCATCTTGGTGCTGTTGGCTGCACAGTTGGAGGGTCACTAGGCCCATGCCAGGCTGGGAGATCATGGCAAAGGATGACTAGTCTATGAATCCAAAATGAGCTTTGATTTTGGTTGCTCAGCTTAATCAAACTGACAGCGCCTCAGGGCACAGGCAGTGATCGAGTATTTAGGGAGTTTTTGGTGAAAATTCGCGAGCCTATGAACTGTAATGTGGCTTGGTCTCTTGGGCTTGATTGACTACATTTCAATTAGCTGCCCAGTAGGTGTGTGGTGGGGAGATTTTGTCCTAACAGCTTACAGACCCGTTTTTTCAGTTCTGTCTCTCCAGTTCCTTGCAGACTGAACAGAGAGGAGTCTTCTCAGAAATTTTTTACTCTGCAGTAATTCAGTAATTGTAAATGCATTTTCCAAGATAACGTAACAAAATAACATTACGTTCAAGATAACCTCTTTAGGGTAGCATAAAGTTGTCCTAAGCATAAAATCGATAAGAGGGAAAAGGAAAGGGGAAGCAGCAGTAGGGAAAATTTCACTAAAACTTAATCTGCTTGTATAGAAACCCTTCACAAATCTACAAGTGGATCACTTGGCACTGAAGTCACTTGTGTGCATGCGGTCCCCTCTCAGGACTGGCTAATTCCCTTTATGTGAATGATAGCGTGACTCTGTGTCAGAAGATAATTGCTGCTCTGCACTGGGGAGATGTTTGATGGTTAGATGATGTTAATGTGTTGGGAATACCATGTGTTCCTCTTGCTCCTGACAGAGTAACTTCCTCCTTAAATAGATAAATGGACGAAGAAACATGCCTTTAATTTATCCAACTGTGATAAAATATGCTAGATCTCTTCCTCCTTGAATGGCTTACTTAGTAAAAAAAACCAAAACTACATTGCCGGTGGTAAAAAGTACTGTACATATTTGATCCCTGGGTAACAATGTGAGGAAAGAAAGATACTCTTCTGATCCTCCTCTACTTTCCTATGTGTAGAATTGAAAGGAGAATATTTTTTTCTCCACAGAGAAAAGAAAAATGATGACACAAATGATCATGAAGTTGATTATTCTGTGTATTATCCATAGATGAAAAAAAAAAAAGTACTAAGCCATAAAGAGTTTAGTGAATTGCAAGCAACATTGATATGAAAACTGGAATCCCCACTATTAACTTTTGGCTCAGAGGAAGTAGGTTAAGCAACAGTTTCTTTGTTTCTCAATACAAGCAGTGCAATGATTTAATTCTTAGTTTCAGAAAATATGAAATAAAAAACAGTGCTCCTAACAGCAGCAAGATATTCTAGGCCAGTTTTATCACCACAAGACTCACAAAGGGACAAAAACTTACTGTCTGACTGAAATAGATGAGAGACCACAATTGTCCCAAGATACAAGAATTAAGTGTGTGCCTCTGTAGCAGCTAATGCCACTTCCATCCATTTCAAAGAGCTTCCAATGTAGGATAGAATGGAAAAGCCATGAAGGTGAATGCTATTAATGGAGAGTGAATTCCCCATCTGAGGTGAGTTACACCTACTGCTCAGTAGCTTTTAGCTATGCATTCTTAAGAATAACTACTCAGCATTGGAAGTGCCTTTGAGAGTTCTTAATATTGAAAGATCTTAAAAACTGGTTAGGCCTTTTTATAGATCTGCAAAGGAAAAAAAGAGATCCACACAAGATGTTTGTGGAAAAAATACTTGGAACTTATATCTACTGTGTAATTTACATAATGCTGTTGTTACGTCAGGGCTGGGTAAAACGTCACTCTGTGGAAGAGTTGGTAAAGAGCGTTTTTGAGGATATGATAGTCTCAAAAAAAGACCAATCATGTAATAGTATTATTTAAATGTAGCATGGAATATTTTCAGAGGAAGGGTCATATATATCCAATGACATTGCTATGGTAGTTCTAAAAGTTTCCATTATAAAGTCCGTGGATATAATGGTAACACTGAAATTATACTTAGTCCAAATAAAGTAATACCATTAGTGCAGGAAGGTTTGTGGAAAGTTAGGAGGGGCGTGATTTTAAACATTTTCCAAAGGATTTTCTTTTATTTGGGGGGTGGGGGGGAAGGGAAAGAGAATTAAAGTTTTTGCTATTGCAGTCAAAGTCCTTTCTAAAAAGCCATTTTATGAACTAGAATTGGCTTTCTAAAGTAAAAAATTAAATATAAGAAATTGTGTAGATAAGCAACCATACAGCTATGGCTCTGTGTAAGAAATCCACGTGGCTCAATATAATACTATATAACAAATTCCTGCCCATCACCTCCTCTTATCCTTACCATTATGCAAACATAATATGTATTGAAAATCCCATGGAAGTGCGATACCAAATCCTGCTAAAAGATGCTGAAGAGAATTCCCACTTTGCTATGGTATTATGTTCTTCTGGAGATACGTAGGAGCTTCATTTTATAAAAACTGAAGCTCTGTAAAAATGAGAACCTGGGGAGCAAAAAACCAGAATGATTTCCGTGTCCTTTTTGGACATTAGGGTAATTTATCTGCTGGCAGCCGCTGGGACTGACTGGCCGTGATGTAATCCAGTAGTCCTTTATCTCTATATTTGTCTTGCTTTGCCTTACTTCTGTCTAGTCCTTGCTTTTCAGGATCTCTATGCTATTCTTTACAGTTGAAATAAATGCCATTTTGCTATTCAAACATAAATACCAACTTTTTTCATGGTTATTTGTGGGATTTTTGCATCCACGGTTCAAATAGTGTTCAGTAATGATTTTTTTATGCATGCACAGCCAATCTCACCCAAAGCCCAGAGAACCTCCTTGTGATTTATTTCTATACTTCAGCAGGCTTTGGATCAGAACTTATGACTGTGGCCTTCATGAGACATATTATTCTTGTAGACAGACTAGTACTGACAGAAGTTATTTCCTAGATGATAGCAACATAATAATACACGTGTTTGGTAACAGGAAGAAGTGCCCCTGTGGTATACCACCGCTGGACTTTTCATGGAACTAAACAGACTGCTCCTTAACATTTAATGGTCCAGGAGGGGACTGGGGGGGGGCG
>VXBO01005180.1:919625-994999 GCA_013400135.1 Rhinoptilus africanus
GGTCATACCACAACAAGAGAGCAAAGGAAACCATATTGATTTCTCAGTGAAAGCCAATATTGTTAGATCTGTTGATCTGCTGAGAAGCTGAGAAGGAGGAAATTACACGCTGTCTTTTAAAATTCATTGTTGCATTTTGTTTCTGTGCTGAGTGCTTGGTTCTGCCACCCAAGATAATTTCTAGAAAACAACAGAGTCTACCTTGTAATAATAAGTAGTTAAAAGTGACAACTGTCATAGGGCAATTCATTAGACTTCTGTGGTGATCTGTACTCTGGTAAAAATGAGGTTTCTTGCTGTTGAAGATGGGTTTCATAGTGTTCATCTGGGACTACATCAGCTATCACTTACAGACAGATGCTAAATGCTGCACTTGAAGTAGACTATTGCTTCCTCTTTCTTTACTCCGGCTGATGGTTCTTTAGAGTGCTTTTTATTGGTCTGTTTAGAATTGGTGCAAGCCTTGAGTCTACAAATTTTTTGTCATGTGCAGCCATTACATTTCTAATACAATGGTACTTGCATGATATGGAGCAGAGGGAGATACCTCCATAAACTTCATTTATGTCCATGTTCACCAACAGAAAGATGTGGTGAACATCCACTTGTTCTCTGTGGAGTATCTGTAAATTGGGGAGTAAGCTTTACTTCCAGGAAGTAGAGCTGAACTGTGAGGGGGCTGCACCATGTTTGAAAGCTGTTGGTTTTGTTTTGCAAATCAAGGTAGCTTTAGAGGACAAAGCCTGCAATCATCCTGTTTTACTTGTCCTTCCTTGCTAGCATATTCTAAACAGCTCAAAATCAGGTGGGGAGTCCTCTTCTTCTGGAAGAATAAACAGGCTTTTGACATTGCCATGACACAAAATTGACAGCAGATTCTAGGATATCCAGCATGAAAAAGAAGTGCAACTTAAAGGTATATGAAATGAAGTCATAGGCCATGTTCCTCAGTGCTGGCCAAAAGGCATTGCCTATTTCTTAGCCTAAAAGTGTGTCAGCTCCATGTATTCCAGCTCTGTTTTCAGCTCTGCTTATTTGTGATTTTGGAATGATCTTTGTTGCTCAACACTGTTGTATTCAGTTTCATGATCTTAAGTATTACTAAAAGTAAAGGAAATCATTGCTACAACCTGAATGCCTCAGAGCGAAGTTTAGAAGTATTCAGGGCTCCCAATTAGGGCTTCACATTTTGTCAAAAAGGAAATAAAAGCAGAAGGAAGACTCATAGAATACCAGGTTGGAAGGGATCTCAAGGACCATCTGGTCCAACCTTTCTTGGCAAAAGCGTGGTCTAGACAAGATGGTGCAGCACCCCGTCCAGCTGAATCTTAAAAGTGTTCAATGTTGGAGAATCCTCCACTTCCTTGGAGAGATTATTCGAATGGCTGGTTGTTCACATTCTGAAACATTTTCTTCTTGTGTCAAATTGGAATCTTCCCAGGAGTAACTGGTACCCATTACACCTCATCTTTTCCATGTGACTCTTTGTAAAAAGGGAGTCTCCATCTTCTCTGTAGCCTCCCTTTAAATACTGGAACGTGGTGATAAGGTCTGCCTTAACCCTTCCTTCCTCAAGGCTGAACAAACCCTGTTCTCTCAGCCTTTCCTCATATGGCAGGCTTTCTTGTCCTTCCATCATCTTGGTGGCCCTTCTCTAGACCCTGTCCAGCCCGTCTGCATTTTTTTCGTTTAGTGGGGACCAAAACTGAACACAGTATTTCAGACGTGGCCTATCAAGCTCTGACTGTGATACTGACTTCTTTATCTCTGCTGGTGATGCCCTTGTTGATGCAGCCCAGCACCCTGTTGGCTTTCTTTGACACAGCACCACACTGTTCACTCGTACTGAGCTTGTTGTCCACCAGGACCCCCAGGTCCCTTTCCCCAGAACTGCTCCCCAAGCCAGATAGATCCCAGCCTGTGCTGCACTCCTGGATTATGTCTTCCCAGATGCAAGACCTTACACTTGTCCATGTTGAACTTCATAAGGTTCTTGTTAGCCCACTCTCCCAGTGTATCCAGGTCTTCCTGCAGGGTGTCCCTTCCCATCCAAAGTGTCCACTTCTGCACTCAGTTTGGTTTGATCCCATCATCCAGGTCACTTATGAAGATATTTAACAATGTTGGGCCCAGTATCAATCCCTGGGGTAGCCCTCTTATGACAGGTTGCCAGTTTGAAAAGGAGCTATTTACCACCATCCTCAGAGTGCGGCCTGACAGCCAGTTCCCACCCTCCACACAGACCACTTGTCTCAACTAATGCATCAGTTTCTCTAGCAGGAGGCTGTGGGAAACCGTATCGAAAAGCTTGAAGGAATCCAGGTGGACAAAGTCCACTGCTCACCCCACAGCAACTGAGTAGGTTACTTTGTTGTAGAAGGCGATCAGGTTTGTCAAGCACTATTTACCCTTGATGAATCCGTGCTGACTTTTCACAATCACGTGCTTCATTTGACTTCTGATAGCTCCCAAGAGGATTTGTTCCATAATTTTCCCAGGGACTGAATTAAGACTGATGGGCCTATAATTTCCTGGATACCCCTTTAAGCCCTTCTTTGCATGGGGGTGACATTAACCTTCTTCCAGTCTTCAGGCATGTCCCTCGATCTCCGTAACTTCTCAGAGGTTATGGAGAGCAGCCTCACAATGACGTCAGCTAGCTCTCAACACCCTCAGGTGGATATTGTCAGAGCCCATCGATTTGTAGCAGTCAAGCTCCTGTAGTACTTCACATACCGACTCTGCCTTCAATGGCAGTTGATATGTTTGCATCAACCTGGAATTTATTCCTAAGGTCTGGGGCCCATCAATGCTAGTAAAGACAGAGGTGAAGAAAGTGCAGAGAACTTCTGCCTTTTCAGCATTTCTGGTGACTAATTCACCTCTCTTGTGTAATAACGGGCCAACATTTTCCTTCTGTTTCTGCTTTTTTTTTAACTACTGGAGGAACCCTTGCTTGTAGTTTTTGACATTTCTGGCCAATTTCAATTCAAGCTGAGCAAAAGCTCAGAATGGGATTCTTTTTTTACTGGACATTTTCCCATTTGGCACTGTACCAAATTTCCTTCCTTAATACTTACTTGAAAAATACAGCTTAGGTCTTAACACTACATTAATTATAAAAAAAATACTTGTCACATTTGTATTATATATTGCTACATAATTCTCTAGCAGCACTTATATGCAAATTCAGGAGCAATGGGATGAGAATAATAGAAAAGAAGTATCTTAAAACGTTGACTGAGTTTCTCCCATAATCCTTCTCCTAGTCAAAACAGCTATCCCATTGAGTGCACTGCAAATGGAGCATCAGTGATAATCTGTATTTCTCTGGCATAGAAGTATTTGATTATATGTTTTCTAACTAGCCTGCAATGGCCAGATTTATCATGGAATGAAAGAAGAAGAGGAACAGCAAACAGTTGCTATATTGAAAGAAAGCTGTCCATTGGCATTTATCCTCCTACGCATTTTGCTCAGTAATTCGCTTAGTCTGACTATGAATCATTATCAGACTGACTCCCAGGAAGAAAAATCACCAGACAGCCACTGTATTAATAATAGTGATTACAGTTTTCCATTGTATCTCAACAACTGTAGTTTATTCTACCTGATTTTTTTTTTTTCTGTGGCGATAAAATGAAAAAACAAAACATTTTTCTCAACTCAATTGCTTTTTGGTTATTTTATCGAGCGATGTTTCAGTAATCGTAGATGTGAAGGAAGCATGAAGTTTATGCTCAAATACATTAAAAAAAATGAAAAAAATGTCTGATAATCTGAAGATAACAAAATGTTTCATCAGAATTTTCCTGACTCATCTCCTAATTTGATTTTAATAAGGGGTAAGTAGTTCAACACATTTTAGATGAGGAAGAAAGAAGATTAACATACCAAAGTTCAGCGCAAGGCAGGTTAGTGCTGTGCCATCTTTTAGGGTATTCTCAGGAAAATCCATATTTTTCTGGGTTTATACAGTACATACTGTCTTTTTTGTGTGCACATACACAGAATACAATGTGTGAATGCTGATACAAAAATGGCAAATAGGCACTAATCAAAATAAGAGGTTAGATGTTTTGGCTTGCCTGAATGCATCTAGTTGCAAAGCATCTAGAAATTTTTGTTGATTCTGGTTGCTTTATTTGAAATATTACACCCTACAGTTAGAAAATATATTGCTTTCATTTCCCAGTCACTGTATATGTGCCAAAAAAAAAAAATCTGTGGGGTAAATATATTTGGCTCCTGCTCATTTAAAAGCAAGTTATTTTATTAGTGTTGAACTTTGAGGGTTTAAACGGTATTAGAGTTTTTTGGAGTGGACATCCAATTACTCTGTGGGATGGGTCTCTTTAGCATAACCAGTATAATTTAATTTTTGAACACTTGAGCTAGATATTGGCAAGCAACCCAGTTTTGGAAAACCTGCAAGCAATTAAATCACTGAGACAGTCATTCTAATTGGCTAAGCCCAAACCTGGAAGCCAAAACTCCTCCTCTGTAGTCATGACTGTCCTGACAAGTAATTTCACCCATTAAAGTCTGGGCTTTTTCAATCTGAAGAATTTTTACAAACTTTATGAAACTGATCATGAACAGACTGTGGGCATAACTGGGGCTTTTGGAGGGGAAAACCACAAAACCTAAAAATTCTTACCATGAAGATCAAAATGAAGCAGAAATGTTGTCTTCTACTTATGAATATGTAAAACTTGAACCATCCTTATTTTGATGACCAAAATGTTTTCCTAGAATGAAATGAGTTATGTCATGGCCTTTGTAATATGAGCTATGGTAACATTCACAAGATTAGTATTGGCAGTACTTCTCTCATTGGGCCACTAGTGCAGTCATCCAGAATGTGAATCAAAATCATTATTCTGCCTTGGAGGATTAGAGACTGCACTGTACAATTTTTGGTAATAAGCTAAATGCTGTAGATATTAACGGGATGAAGCATCCTGAGGTTTGTTGATATCCATCTCCTCTGTTCATCCAGTTCAGATAGTGAAACAGAAATCAAGAGGAAAGAACAGAATAGCTCTACAGTTTGGTGTTCAGAGCTGTATTGATTTGGCATCTAAGTTTAAACCTTGTCCCAGTATAAGTACCCACATCTTTTCATGCCCTTATTTTTGATTTCTCATATCTTAGACAAAATGAGTTTGCTCTAAAAAAAACCCCTCAAATTCACTCAACACTTTGAAGTGGTAAGTCAATAACATTTTTGATAAGGCAAATCCATTTTTAACAGTCCACACAGAGGGGATACCATTCATCTCCTATATGTGTCCAATCTATATTTATAAAAGTAATGATATCACTGTGAAAGCAAAAGCTGATGAAAAATGGAGAGGAACAAATTAAGTAGAGGTAAAGAATCCATCTCTCTTTTCTGCTGTCTTTCATCTGTAACATAAACCCCAGGGTTCACATCAGTTTAAATCATGAAATAATAAATGATGTAGGAGCAATGGAAAACCTGAATCAAACCTCTGATTATTTCTATACTACCCATTATTGCCAGTTTGAGAAGCGGTGTTTATACTCTGTAACTGATTAGAGTCTAAAACTTAGATTGCTTTATATTGTATCCCTATTTCTGTCTAACAGTAATGATGTTAACCTCCCTGTGTTTCAAAGCTTACACTTGTGGAGGAAGTATGGTTTCTTCACCAATATTTAAAGCATTTGCTTTTCTGTAACTGTCGTTAAAGCTAGAGCTTCTTATAGTTCCTGAGGGGGCACATGCTAGGAGTATGCCCATTCATGGGAAACAGGATCCTAATAAGAGCTAAGAATGCAAACCCTCATGTCAAAACAACAGTTACTAAAGTGAAGTGCTGTGAATTAGAATTTTCCAAGTAAACCCCATCTCCTCACGAATGCAATTTCTGACATCGTTATTGATCCCATAAAGCTCAAAGCTTTATTTTTAATATCATATTTCTTCAGAAACTACACCCATATTCAATATGAAGAAAGGCAGAGTATATGTTTCATGTATTCAGAATCCCATTCATTAGACTTGGGCTTTACATTTAAGTTCTTTATAGATATTTTCCATTGATTTATAAAGAGATCGTCCGTTTTTCATGAATGGTACATAACATTCAGCCAGTACTGATACAGGGTAGTAAACAGCAGTAGTCGTAATGCAGGTTTGCAGCCCAGCAGACACGCACACAGTAGTGTGTGAGCACGCTGAGGGACCCCTCGTCTGGCAAGTTGCTGGGAGGGCCACATGGCCCACTCATTTTCACAGCTTGTCTTCAGCCCTGCTCACTCTTTCCTCTTGCACAGGATACTGACACACAGAGAGCTGTTTGGCACATGCTTTTCTTTCAGGTATTTTTACGAAGGACAGAAGTGCAGTAACACCTTGTGGGCCAGATCTTCCAAAGACCACAGCGGATAGAAGTGAAGCACGAAATGAAGATTGGATGCTAGTTGCAGAGATGGGCTCACTGGGGCTAAGGTTGAGGAACAGACGTAGTTATAAACATTTCCTAGAAAGAAAGGGTGGGAAAATTTTCTTTGGACATTCTTCCCTGGGCAAGAGTGGTAAAGGTTATGATCTAGGCAGTCTTCCATTAACTTGTAATCTGCTGTGTTCAGGCTCATTTTCATTCGTTGTGAATTGTCAGTTGCTTCTTCAGAGCCAGACAGCTTTGACAAACATTGCTTCCTCTGTGCGCTTGTCGAGATATACCGTGCACATTTTTATTCTCCTCGGATTTCCAAAGCACAGTTTGGGGGAATTCATTTTCAAAGCTCAGTTTCAACAATATTTTTCAAAATGGCTGGCACTGCTTTGATTTATGATTTCTATCATAACACGTACAGTAAAACAATCTGCTCTTGTTTAAAAACATTTGGTTCTTTCACTTTTACGTTGGATTTCTGCAAATCATGTAAACTGCAGCAGTTTCACCACCTGCTGCCTATACTGGGTGCATTTACGTTAATGCTTTAGTTTAGATCAGGAGTGGACTTCTGAAGCCAGTCTCCTGGGTGCTCCCCACTTGCCAAGCTTTGATTCACAAGGTAGAGTTGTTTCACAGTGTGTCTCAACTGATACTAAACAGGAGAAGTGCTGCAGGGACGTACCTGATGCACTCCAGCAGCCGATGGGCGTTCAGCTCACGGGACCAGACAGAGCTAGGCTGAGGTAAAAACCTTCTGAAAGACATGTGGTTTGGACATCTGGTCCTCAACCCCAACCATTTCACTCTATAAATCCTCTTGAATTGATCTGCACTACTTGCTAATACAGACACAACCATTATCTGCTCCAGCATTTGCAGCATGTGTGCACGATACATGTATTTTGCTGCTCATATATAATTTGAATCATCGTGACTGAACTCCAGTTCCTTCTGAAATTGCCTATGTTCCTGCCTCAGACCGCAGCCTGGCATTGATTGCCTGTAGATTTCATTCCATAGCTTTTGATCAACACTACATCTTCTCAGTAGTTATACAAGTGTGATTTTCCTCTTGACATACAACATGTACACAGATATTGTTCCTTGTTACTGAGCTTAATATCATTTTTACTTTAGAAAGCGAGCTTCCACACTGCCTGTGTTCCCCAGGGCTGAGATCACTTGTGCTTCTGCAATTGCAAGCAATAATGGTGTCCTTTGCTTATGTGGATTAAAATGATTAAAAGTTGTCAAATACCTATTCAGATTTGCTACCGGGAGCGTCGATTTGGAGCATTCAGTTAATTTGTTGTTGCCAGGAGTCTTATCTCTTGTCCCCTGCAATCATGAAATACTTCTCATTTTTCCTTGGCTGATTTCAAGCAAGCATTCATAGAAATATAATAGATCTTTTTCTTTTTGTTGACCAGATAGTAGTTGAAAGAGTATTTGCATCTTTCTCATATATAATATACATAGATCAGCTTCATACCATGACTATCCGTTGAGTGTACGGCAATATGTAATCATGAAAGTCACTGTACTAAATCTTTATTTGGGGTATAAATATTCATAGATGCTGTAAGATTTCAGCAAGGTGTAAACAACAAAGTTCTTTTTGACAGGAGAATCTTTTTATTATAATCACTTGCTTGACTGAATTGCCTTTGTTTCTACACAGGAAAAAAGGCAGAACATTATCAAATCTTTTTAGCAAGCTCATCTCATAGGTTTGAGGAATTTCTGGGGCATAGGAAATAAAGTTCCTCATCTCACCAGCCTTCTGATTTCCTTCTTTTTTTTTTCTGGCAATACTTATGAAAAGCTTCACATCCAGACAGAAAGAACAGACAACAGACTTCCTTGGTCGTGCCACAGCATCGCTGTACTGACAACAGCCAGCATCCTACGTAACTCCGCGTGCCCTGGCTCAGGATGTTGTGAGGGATTACGGTGTTGGCACGACACTGTCTTCTGGGATGAGCTAAAATTACTATTGTTACCATTAGCTTCGTGCTAGGGATTTGTCATATTATATGCTGAGGCACAGATAACAAGTCAAAGAATTTACATTCTACATAACAAAACCGCAAGATATGAAACTATGAAAGCTGGAAGGAGATTATAGTTTCTCTAATTTTAATGTATTTGTTTTAACTGAATGTGATAGCGGGTAGTAGGGAATTTAAAGGGAAGATTAAAAAATGGGATAATGGCATTAATGAAAAGAAGCATGGAAGAAAGTACCCGAAAAGTAGAGTGGAGGGAGAGAGAAAAGAGTATGATTTTCAGTAAGTTTTAATGTCAATGGTAAAAAGAGCAAAATAAGGGAAACGCGTGTTGGGAAAAGGTTCATTTCTGGAGGAGAAACTGCAGGTGCACAATGGGAGCGGGTATGTGAGTGGAAGGAGAAAGGAGATTTCTGCTGCCCTGGGGCAGCAGCAGGGGCCTGGGAAGACTTGGGCTGCAGCAAAAGGAAGGAGCAAAAGGAGCAGAGCATGGAGTGGGGAGCGCAGCCTGACTCCAAGGGATGGCCATGGGCACGCAGCCCGGGCCAAACTGGCAGAGACTTTCAAAGAGGCAGGGAGGGCTCTGAAGAGTTTGCTGCAGTTTGGAAGATCACCAAGCTGGCTGAAAGCAGACCTGGAAGCAAGGGCTTGTCTGCAAGGATGGCAGAGGGCAAGCTGAGAATTGTTATTTCTATCCTGTCTGACCATGTTTGGAGGCTTTTCTTTTAAAAAAGGTAATTATTCTAATTTATATTTAAATAAAATTGGCTTTCTTGGTTTTAAAAGCTTTCAATATTTGCTAGAAAATTCAGTATAGATCTGAGCAGATTCATCTCCCAGGTTTTGATTGACTTGGGCTCAGGATTTCTTAAGGGAAGCCTTTGAGAGGGAAGGTGAAATTAATATTAGACAGTCTTTTCTTATGAAAAGCACATTAGAAATCAGAATGTTTGCCCGGGTGATAATCTATAAAACTGACAGCTAGTGTCCAGGAGAAGTGTGACTGGAGGAGGAGCTGGAAGCTTACCCCAGGTGCCATTCCCACAGGGACCACCGCTTGCTCGGTACAGACCTCTAACCCCCACCTGCAGGATATTCAGATTCATAACCTTGTGACTTAAACTCATTTGGGTTTGCTTGGCTGTTGTGCCTAATGGTTTCTTCTTTTGCTGTTTGCAAGAAGTAAATGGGTTTATAAACTATCTGGGGTTTATATACTATCTGACCTGCGGTACTTCTGATGCGGCAAGGTGATATTGGTAACTCGCTTGACTGGATACTCGTTGAATAATTTAGCTCAGGTTTGTTTGTAGGTAGCTAGCTATCCGGGTGAGCATCTTGTATTACTCCCTATTGTCATGGTTACAGCACTGGCTGCATCCCTTCTCCTCTCTCTGAGTTTTTAAGTGCAATATGAGGGCTGTCCTTCCCTGGGGCGCAATATAGCAAATCTTCCACTGGCAGTCTTGGCTGTAGCACAGCAGCCTGTAAATGAGCACTGGCTCATTTCAACATGTCTAATAGGATTCAAATGTGTGCATTGGATGCACTAATATTAGCTCTTAACTACTAGTAAGTGGGAAGCTAACTGAAGCAATTATATTTTCTTAGGTCTGTGCAGTCAAGTCATGGTTTTAATTAGCCCTTTGAAGTGTTACCAGAATTCCCTGTCAGGAAAAAATATTTATATGTATGCAAATGCATAAATATACACAAAATGT
The DNA here is from genome assembly GCA_013400135.1 of Rhinoptilus africanus. Classification (NCBI taxonomy): domain Eukaryota; kingdom Metazoa; phylum Chordata; class Aves; order Charadriiformes; family Glareolidae; genus Rhinoptilus; species Rhinoptilus africanus. The sequence goes on from VXBO01005180.1 coordinate 929,787, forward strand.
TATATTATTTATATTACTATATTATATAAACAAAGGATTCTCAGAGCAGCTGCTAACACACTGATCTGTAGAGTACTGGAGCATTTCTTATGGAAAATTATGAAGTCTTTGGTGAAGGACATGCTGTCTATGGCCATGTTGCCTGTGTCTGAAGTGACCACAGTGAAGTGCCATGACAGCCCCTCTGCCCTGGAGAAGGTGTCCTGCTGCCACGCAGGACCTCTACAACCAAAAGGAGGTTGTAGAGAGGTNTGGCTGCTCTTTCCCAGCAGCTGCAAAGGGAGATGGTTGGAGTAGGAGTGCATGGTTCAACATGGGAAAAGCCAGGCCACGCAGCCAGGCCCTCCAGCCAGAGCATCACTCACCTTCTTCTGTTTTCAGGGTAGAATTACTTCACTTTTTCCCTTATGTGTAAGGATTTTTTTAAAGATCTTACTGCTTTTATTTATTTAAATATCTAATTGGATGGCTGATTTCATCAGGCAGAAGGAATGTTAATGACATTCTTATGATTAAAAGTTATTTGGAAAGGAGAGGTTTCTAGTAATTCCCAAGTTGTTTTGAATGCCAGTTGCTTTCATCTGAAAGCTTCCCCTCCTTACCCCCCTTTTTTTATTATTATTTCTGTCTATTGTATGTGAAGGGATTTGTATGGTTTTCGGCTTTCCCTAAAGATTCATAAGCATGTATGTAAGATGGCTAAAATGGTCAAAAGATGACTTAACTGTTGAAGGTGGGACACAATGGTAAGTGCGCTAAGTATTGCTACAGATGAGGCCTGTAAGCAGGGCAGGTGCTCTGATCACAGACTGCAAACTGTGTTTTAATCTTCCCACATTAAAAAATCCATGGATTCCAGTTTAGGTTTTAATGTATTTACCCCAAGTGTTTTGATTTCTAGGAACTTTGAACCAAAAGAACTGGGGAAAGAAATATTCAGCCTGCAATGGTGCCAAACAATCTCCTATTAATATAGATGAAGATCTCACCCAAGTAAATGTGAATCTGAAAAAACTTAAATTCCATGGATGGGAAAAGGAAACTTTGGAAGATACTTTCATTCGGAACACTGGCAAAACAGGTAAAAAGTCATATTTCATGTTTGGAGTTAAATGAGGTCAAAAAAGTGATATAGGGTGGACAATCAACTAAGGACTTCAATGAAACATTTTCATTTCACTTTTCCTTAGTTGTGCATTCTGAATTTATCCATTAAATAAAAAATCAGGTGATGACAATAAGCAAGCATATTAGAGAAATCACTAAAACACAAATGAAAATTACGTGCACAGACAGATAGAGCCAACGCAATCACATCATTACTATCATTCCAACATGAGCACTTCATTGAAGCTAAATAGTCATTTAGCATTTTCTGTGAAATAATGATGATTATTACTACATATCTAAAATCTGTAACAAGTATACAGAATTTACATTGTCAGACAAATATTTTTGCAACCATATTGCTGTATAAATCCAGCACAGCAGTAACTAAAAGCTGCTTGTTGGAAGTACTGTTTCTCTTTTCAGGTCCAAGTATGGAGGAAGGAAGCTTTTAACTGTTTTGACCTTCTGCCAGGTCCAGTGGGACCCCTAGACCAGCATTTTTATTTTTTTTTTATTTTTTTTTATTTTATTTGTGTTCCTAATTCCTATTCTTGGCCCTATCACTTGCTTCCTACATACTACTCCACAAATGACTTACTTGCCTCTTGCCCTACTAGATGAGATAAATTGTGCGTTTGTCTTTTCAAGATATCCCTAGGGAAACATTCTTTAAAGTCCATAAAAGTGAACTGAGCTCTTCCTCATCTACAGCAATTCAGATACTATAAAAGGTACTGCTAAGTTCTGAAGTTAAAATTGTCTTCAAGGTCTTGAGGAATGGAATGTAACGAAACCAAACTCCATTAGTGCTGTTTTAGCAAAAGGTCAAACAATTCGCAATCACTGGAGGTGGGAAAGCCAAATGTGGGGCTTTGGTCTATTCCACCCTGCTCATTCCCTACAGAAGACAAATGCTCAGTCCCGTCTACAGTTTGTGTACAGTTATGTCCAGCTGAAGGCCCGTCATCACCTTCTCTCAAGGGAGTCTGCTCCACAGCTAAGGGGTCTCACAGACAGGACAGTCCTCCTGGGAACTGGCTAAAATTCTTATGTTACCTCGTGATTTTATATATAGAATTATGATAATAATGGGTTGGAGGTATTTTCCTTTTTGTTAAAAACACAGGTGCTTTCAGCAAGCCCTGTATTTTAGGAATTTATTTTCTTAGACAGTCAAACCAGTGACTTAAGCCAGTTCTCTGAGCTTTTTAGTGCAGTTCTGTGGCTAGTTTCAGACAACAGTAGACCAATGTAATGGTGCACTTCACTAGATGACTCTTTTATGAATTGTAGCATGAAATCAAGCCTATTTCTTCATGCTATTAGTGAATTACCACACTTCTTACTTTGTTTAAATAACCAGTTTCCTGTCAAATTGTTTATGAAATACAGGGAAGAAGATGTATCATATTTATCTTTTAGCACTTAACACTGAAATATGACAGTCATAGATGCTTTGGCTGGCTTCTATATTGACACTTCATTTTTTTTCTCCTCTCTCTCTATGTTCAGTGGAAATTAACCTGACAAATGATTATTATGTAAGTGGAGGTGGCTTAGACACCATATTCAAAGCAAGCAAGATCACTTTTCACTGGGGAAAATGCAACGTGTCATCAGACGGATCAGAACATAGTCTAGAAGGACAAAAATTTCCTCTTGAGGTAAAAAACAGAATAGATTTTTACCATTTTGACTATTTTGACAATTTGACATTCTGCAAAAAGTAATGCTGTTACTAAATGCCTTTAACATTTGATTAAAGTCTATTTGAAAACACAATCTTTGACGTAAATGGAAATTAATAATATTTAAATGATGCAGTTTAGAAGGGCAGCATAAGACGTTATTCTATGGTAAGTTTAGAGTGTCTGAACCGTGCATTTTTGTACACATCTTCTAAGGTGGCGTTAGAAGTCAGTTCTGTTAATCTGCCAGCCAAAGTTCAAGCTCACACTAACAGTTAAGCTCCTACCAGGTTGGCCCACCAGATTCCACAGTAGTTCGTTGTTTGAAGTGTAAATAGACTTTTCCAAGCTGGGGCTTTGCTGAGAGCCCGTAGGAGCTGCTGTGCCTTATGAAGACAAAGCGTGGTCCATGTCACTGGGCTGGAGAGAGAGCTGGCAGCGGCGTGCCAAGAGCCCCATGTGAGAGCAGGTCGTGGTTGCGGCCACGTTGACGGGCAGCCAGGCCAGCGAACTTCTGACTGGTTTGGCCAAATAGCTTGCAACAGCGTGGGGATGGGGTGGAGGAGACGAGTAGCTCGCTCTGAGATCCAGGAGGGCACTCTGCAGACCAAACTTTCAACCCTCAACAGGGCATTGAGATAATTTCACAGTTAAAAAGATGCAGTTGTGGCAGGCAACTGTGCTGCTTCTCACTCCGAGCACTTTGGACTTCTATGTCAGAGCAAAGCAATACAGCCAAGGTTGTCTTATACTCTGTGGAGAGCTGTGAGCCAGGAGCTTTCCCAGGGCAGTGTCGTTTCCTTTACCTCATTAGTCATTTAAAAATTCCCACTCACAATCCACCTGTCCTACCAAGGCATCAGAGAGAATATTCTCTTCCATCATCATCAAATGAAAAGCTAGCAGGAGCAGGACACTCACCCATTCATGTTGGTGACCCAGCACTGGAGGAGGTTTCACAGCTGCCTCCAGAGAAAGAGAGGAAGGGTACAACAAACCCAGTGCCTGTGACGGCAGTCAAATGGGGGCACAAAATACCTGATAATCTTTTATCTCTACACCTACGGCAAGGCAGATGCAGTAATGACATCCTGCCTTATTATTTGTGGTTTACTACTGATTTCATCTCACTTGAGTACTCTAGGTAAGATGTCCAGTATCAGCAAGTTATCTCGGCTTACAGTGTGGAGAGCATTGTGTTTCTCCTGCATACTTAGTGGTTTTCCAGGAGAGGTCATATTTAGGTAGCTAACAGTAGATGAATTCCATTCTGTATCTTCAAATAAGACATGTGACAAAAAAATCCATATATTTGTAGTTAAATTTATCACGTGGACGTTTTTCTCAAAATGGGAATATAAATAGCAGCATTGATTTTTTTTTTGTGTGTGTATATAACACTTGAATATATTTTTATTTTCAGATGCAAATCTACTGCTATGATGCGGATCAGTTTACAAATTTCGAAGAGGCAATTAAAGGAAATGGAAAGTTAAGAGCTTTATCGGTTTTGTTTGAGGTAAACAAAATATATCTTTGTGTCATTAAACAAGCTTTGAAACATGGCAGATGTTCAAAGTGAATTTAACTGGTTCCAATGTGTGATCACTGAGTTAAAAATTTGCATATATCTTTCTAATTTATTCTTACAGAAACGCAAATGGGCAAAATACACTTGCTCTGCTTTAAGTCATCTATAATTTTGGTGGTAAACTGCAACTTTCAATTTTTTTTTCATTAAAAAAAATGTACTGTTAAAAAACCTGTTAAAATTGTAATTTCTTTTTAACAGATTGGACTAGAAGACAATCTGGATTATAATCCAATCATAAATGGAGTAGATAGCGTTAGTCGTTTTGGTAAGTCTACCTCCATGTTTCATTGATTACTGATTACACTGAATTCTATTTCAGTGTAATTATGGAACCTTAAGGACATCAGGGAGCATGGTTCTTTAGAGCTCAGCCATGTCTATTTTGTTAGAAACAGCAAAAGTCATCTGGATAGACTAAAGAGCTGGGCAATCACCAAGAGTATGAAATTTAACATGAGCAAGTGCCAGATTCTGCATGTGGGACAGTGTAATTCTGGTTATATGTACAAAATGGGGGACAAGAGGCTGGAGAGCAGCCCCACAGAAAGAGATCTGTGGTTCTGGGTTGATGGCACATTGAATATGAGTCAACAGTGTGCCCTGGCAGCCAAACGGGCCAAAGGTGGCTTGGGGTGCATCAAGCCCAGCATAGCTAGCCAGTCGAGGGAGGTGATGGTCTCACTCCACGCTGCACTGCTGCATCCCCACCTCAAGTACTGTGTGCCGTTTTCGACACCTCAATATAAGAAGGACATCAAACTATTAAGAGTGTGTGCAGAGGAGGGCAGTCAAGATGGTGAAAGGTCTCAAGGACAAGACTTACGAGGAGCGGCTGAGGACACTTGTTTTGTTCAGCTTGGAGAAGGGATGGCTGAAGGGTGACCTAATCCTAGTTTACAACTCTCTCAAGGGGAACAGTGGAGGGGGAAGTGCTGATCTCTCTCTGGTGACCAGCAATAGGACACAAGGAAATGGAATGAAGCTGCATCAGGGGAATTTCAGATTGGACATTAGGAAAAGGCTCTTCACTGGGAGGGTGGTCAGTCACTGGAACAGGCTCCTGAGAGAATGAGCATATGGAGCATGGCACCAAGCCTGTCAGAGTTCAAGAAGTGTCTGGACAGTGCTTTAGTCATATGGTTTAGTTTTATGTAGTCCTGCAAGGAGCAGGGAGTTGGACTCTGATCCTCGACATCTGGTGGAAAAGTAGCACAGTGAGTTGTAGGCAACCCAGGAGACTCCTGGAGTGCATTGAGGATAACTTCTTAAGCCAGGTAATAGACAGCCTTTCCAGAGGGGATGCAATTCTGGAACTGTTGTTCACCAACGTAAGTGAGCTAATTGGTGCCATCAAGATTGGAGGCAGCCTGGGCTGCAGTGATCATGCACTGGTGAAGTTTGCAGTCCTGAGGAGTGTGCATCAGGCAAAGAGTAAAGTCAGAACCCTGAATTTTAGGAAAGCAACCTGCTCTAGTTGAAGATGTCCCTGCTTAGTGCAGGGGAGGTTGGACTGGATGACCTTTAAAGGTGCCTTCCAACCCAAACTATTCTATAATTCCATCCTTATGGGTCCCTTACAACTCAAGATATTCTGTGATTCTATAATTAATTTACCCCAAGAATGAATATTTGTAACAGCAACGGTTAGTGTAAATGAATAAATATAACTATCATGAGGAACTTGCAACTCTTTAAATTCTAAATCATGAGAAATGTCTGACTTATTCTGTGAGTTTTCTTAGTCATACATTTCTGGATTTTTATATGTGGTTGGAAGCCAAATAACCCTGTTGCAGCCATCCAAGATGTGTCTTACAGCATGAGATTGTGTGAATATTAGTATTCAGTAGACTCAGTGGAGATGAATTCTTTTTTCAATAGGTCCTGTGTAAATCTGAAATAATCCAATTATATTATATTTGTACTAGCATTATTAAAACCAAATGTTGATACTTTGGTGCGTTAGAATTCCTTGTGGTTTTAAATCAGAGCCTGTGGACTTCAGGGTGGTGCATGAGCAGATCTGGGCTGTTTCTAAAACAGTTTCACAATGGCTATGCAGAAGAATAAACATGAATGAGCACTGTCTTGAATGAGGATATTTTCTTACGTCATGGCCATGATCTTGAATAAATGTCTAACTTTGCCTCAGTTTTTTTCTAGACGTAATGATGCTTGAGCTTTGTAAATCCCCTTAGGATCAATAGGTTTAAAGTGTAAAAAGCTGTTAGACCACTGTTTTAAAATCTTTCGAAAGTATGACACTAAAATCAAGATTGTTTTTCTCCAGAAAACAAACACTAGTCAACAAATATAAAAGGGAGCAACTTCCATAAATTGCGAAGACAGAGGAGGAGGAAATATAAAGCAGTTAAAATTCATCATTTTTGTATACCATCTTCTGTGAAATACAAAGGAGAACAAGTAATACATCAAGGCAGATACTGTCGTACAGCCTTGGAAGAAGCTGTAAAGCTATCAGCAGCAAGATTCAAGATATAGCCACTACATGTCACTTCAACAATCAGTAGAATATCGTTTTCTTGAATAAAATGCAAATGAGCTCTGAAAATTCAGGTCATGACTAAATCAAGTTACTCCTCTTGAAGAAGTGAATAGCACACGGTCTGTCCTTGTCTGTGATGTACATGATCTGTCCTTGTCAGTCATATCTGCACTGTGCTTATTTGAATCCCAGTTGCTAAATTCTCAAGCTTTGCAGAGGAGCAGTCCTGTTCCTTCCACGCAAACTCTCTGCTTCCCATCATTCTTTGTAGGTGTTTGATATTAGAATCTAGGCCGTCAGTCACATTAAAGGGCATTTTAAAATCCAAATTTGCAAAAGGTATGGTGGGATTCTTACTATAAATGATAAGTTTCATGTCCCCAGGAATCTATATAAAATGGACTGGCCGTTCATTTTTACTGAAGGAAGAATGCATTAACTAGATACATACCAGATAGCAATGATGGCTTCTGTCTGAAGGTTGATTAACATGTTGACAGGAGAAAAAGTAGGATGGGCTTTGCTCGACACTGCTGAATGTTCCCCTTTCATGACGCATGGATAAGGGGACGGGGAGAAGACAGCTCTTAAACCTTAACTCAGTGGAACAGTCGCTGTACCGAAGAAAAGCATCAATGACTTGTAGTAAACTGTTAATGTAATTTGCTGCTCTCACCAGATTTGTAAGGAATTGGTGGAGGCCTCATCCCTGGAGATGTTCAAGGCCAGGCTGGATGAGGCTCTGAGCAACCTGATCTAGTTAAAGATGTCCCTGCTCACTGCAGGGGGGTTGCACTAGATGACCTTTAAAGGTCCCTTCCAACCCAACACATTCTATGATTCTATGAATTATGAAGAAAAAGATAGGTCAGAAATCTGTACAGGGCTCAAGAAGTAACATATCTGTAAAACCACAAGTTAATGCACAGTCTGAAAATTTATTAGATATTCATAAGTGAATACTTATCAAACAGGAAGAAATTTAAAATCAGTAATTTCAGATCGAAATAAGGTATATAAGGATTGTAAGGTATAAAAAACAAGTATGATTTTGCGTGCACCAGAAACAATAAGGCAGAGAATTGTCACAAGACTGGTAATTATCACAAATTGAAAAATTCTGTCTTGAGGCAGTTGTTACCATGTCTGTCCATTTTTGTTACTGGACCCTACTGCCAGACTAGCACGAGCTTAGCTTTCCATGGATAGACTCCCAGCAATTCCTCATGCATGCTCCCAGATGACCAGGTTTCAGGTAAACTGCTGACCTGGAAGACGTGATACTATTTTCAATAAACAGAGTGGTCATACTCTCCTGGAGGAGGTCTTTGCATCCCTCTCTGCTTTGTGTAAAGCTGTTGCAGGTTTTCACTGTATTATCACCATCTTAAAAACCCCTTATCCGCAGAAATTCTGCTTCTGCCATCATGAGTAATATAACTCTGAGGTCTAACACGGCAACAATTCCCCAGGCAGCGATTTTCTGCAGAGGTTAAGATCCTGTGAGAAACTCAACAAGTTGATCGAATTCAGGGAGAGTTTGAAGCCATGTCATGAGACCAAGAACAGAGACTTAACATATTTTTTCTTTGAAGTTCACATGTGAGACAAAGATGTGGCATCTTGGACATTTAGGAGTAAACTTACAGGTGAACAAATTCTTGTGAACCAATGTCCTGATGACTTTATTTATCGCTGGAGTAGCTCATTACACCTTCCCAATTAAACAAAGTTGTTATTGAACAATACTTAAACTAAACAGAAAAGGCTCAGCAATTTATTTGTATGCTAGTCTCTCTGGAGATCAAATTTTGAATAGCCTCAAAATTAGCATGTTCCTATAATGGTAACTCTTTTGGAGAGTGTGATTTCTATTTATTCATTGCTTCTGCAGTATTTTAACTGTCTGACTCCTTTTTTTTTTTTTTTTCAGGAAAACAGGCTGCCTTAGAACCATTTATTTTGCTAAACCTTTTGCCGAATGCAACAGACAAATATTACACTTATAATGGATCTTTATCAACTCCTCCCTGCTCTGAAACGGTTGAATGGATTGTGTTTAAAGATACCATTAGTATTTCTGAAGACCAGGTAATTTGTTTAATGTATTAAAACCAAACAATTGTACATAATACCAAAGAAAATCAGTCGCCATGCATATGGCAAAACCTCATAGAATTCCTTGCCAGTCCAACAACCCGGCTTTCCTTTTATCTGGTTTTAGATTTTTCATGCAGCCATTGAATTAGCAATCATATATATTACTTGAGTGTGTTATCTTTTGCTTTTTTTAGTTCGGGACTTGATTCTGAGTCATTTCTTGCCTTACAAGGGAGTAAGAACACACTTCCTAACTCTGCAGGCTGTCTGGACTTCTAGCCCAGATAAAGAGGAGTGCAAAACACTCTTTCCATATTCCCCCAGCTAAATGGTGGTGACTGGGCAGAGCATAGCTCCAACAGCAGAGTCTTTTGAGACATACGGGTGGAGTAAACCATTAGATATATACTGCTGGTACAGAGGAACAAAAGTTCAGTGCCGCCGGGAGAACTCAGCTGGGAGACCTCACCCAGTATCTTTTCCCCAGGGTTTTTTCCTGTTAGCAGAACCTTGTTAATTTGTTTTGACTTCTGACTTCTTTTTTTCCCTGCCTCTTCTAGTTAGCTGTATTCTGTGAAGTCCTTACAATGCAGCAGTCTGGCTATGTTATGCTGATGGACTACCTGCAAAACAACTTTCGAGAGCAGCAATATAAGTTCTTTGGGCAAGTGTTTTCCTCTTACACTGGACAAGAAGAAATTCACGAAGCAGGTATTTACTGAATAGTCATTCCTCTCTTCACAGGTTGAAAGACAATTTTCAGTAAAAGATTCATCCTACTATGAAGAAACTAATTTTAAATTGTGTGCAAAGTAGCATGCTGTATTATTACTCAAAAATCTATCACTTCAGAGGAAAAAACTAGCAATCATAAAACATGTCAGATTAAATGGAGTGGAAAATTAAATGCTTGTCTTGGCCAAACGTTCAGTGAAGATCACATCAGTTCAAGCTTTCTTGCACTGCCCTTTTGATTTGTTTCAGACTTAAACAAAGCTGCCTTCTCAGGGGCTGCAAGAGGATTTTGTTTTACAAACCCATTTTGTTCTCTCTTGTCTAACGTGGATGCTTTTCCAACAGAGGCTGAAGTGAGGTCACCAAATTCATTTCACGTAGTCTGCTGAGAGTGATAGATGGAGAGAATCCCAGAAGCCAGATTCTATAATCTGTTTTCCATAAAACCTCAGGGAAGTTTGTGAAGGTTATATAACCAAAACAGTACATTAGGTAATGGGAAACGAGATCTGTCCAAAGCAGTGCCTGCGTTAAAACTGCATAGGAGGTTNAAGATCTAGCACTGAACATGGAAAGTCAGTGATTTCTGTACTTACAAGCACAGAAGAGTAAATAGTAAACATCTAATTTTGGGGCAGTATATTGCAACTTGGGTGGGGATACCTGTAGCTTTTTAAACTCAGTTGCACTGAACTGTGCTTAACTTAAACAGCTGACCGAAGCATGTAGTGTAGATGTTCTTCAGATTAGAAAGAAGTGTGGTTTCATTTTAATTCACCTTGGTTGGGTAGATACTTCTTTTTCCTGTCGGAAGGATCCTGTGTATGAAACTTGTATACAAGCTAGGGGTTGTTCATGGTTCAAAACTGATGTACTTGCACAAGGACATCACACTGTTTAGCCACAGTGCTGCTCAGGATAGCTTCACTGCTTCATTTCGATAACCAGTCAGTGACACCTCTGTTTTGACCTCAGCTTGTCATGAACTCCTCAGATATGTGCCCAGGATACGATTTTTTTTGCATTGGTCTAGGCCAAGAAATATCTGTTCTGGCAGGGTTTTTTTGTCTAGGTACTAAGTACAACTTGAAATTTTGAAGCTTGGAGGAGTATGGAATTGAGCTGCAGCAATCAAGCATATTATAACAATTCAGTAAATTTATGTTTCCAAATAGACTCACAATGGACATTGTTGACTTGGCCTAGCTTAAAGGTTAAAATCATCCTTCCCCACATCCCTCCATTTAATGAAGGTCTCTGGGAGATAGGTCACTGTAATACAGACCACTTTTTCTTATATCCATGTTATCAGAAGGAAATTAATTTTCTCAGTCCTTTTTAAATAGAAGTCAATCTACAGTGAAGAAATGTCATGGACAAGGGGCCTTTGAAGACAGAGACCAGGACTACTTCTGCCACTTACAATCCACTTGCTCCCCAGGTGGTTGCACTACAGCCATGGCCTTGGCCGTGACCCTCCTGCTCAGTCACTGCAACAGAAGTCACTTTCAGCTGTGCCGTCCTAATCTAGATTTCCATAGAGACTGAAAAGAAGAAAGCTGGACAGTAGCGTTTAAGAGAAACCCCTGCTTCCTTCTGTCCACTCCATGTGCTGACACCTGAAGGAGCTTTCCACATGCTGTCCAAAGCAGTGCGTGCGTTAAAACTGCATAGGAGGTTGCTTCCGACCAGTCCCATTTCTGCGCTAGATCAAAAAGAGATATTCTGTGAATTTTCTATCTTATCTGTGAGTTTGGTATCCATACAAATTAGGAAAGTGTCCAGCCTAAAAATATTAGGATCCTTTTCTGCATTGAGCTATACCATTTAAAATTCGGAGGCCCTTCCGCTTCATGTAATGATAAAAAGTGTTGTGCAGACCATCCAAAATTTCTCTGTGTAGACTTGTATAATACCAAACAAATGGGTTTCAGTTCACCAAGTTTGAGAGAAAAGTGCCCTGCACTCACATTGCTGTGGCAGTCAACACATGTAGTACTTATTGTAAACTAGGTATTTAACAAATTGTAGGTTAAAATTTCTGGTTTGACCATAAACAAGGGACTGAAATGGATACTAAAAGTTCAAATCTTCCTCTATATATACTTCAGATTTCTGTTAGTATTTATGTGCACTATTTAAATGCAACATCACATATACACACATATACATATTTATGTACACACACACGTATATATACACACACAAATGCAATTATGGGATTTGTTTAATGTAGAACATTAGAGGATCATTTATATTTTCAGCTCCATTTTAAGAGAAGCTAAATAAAAAGCCCTAGGAGTCATTAAATTTAAATGTTGAGATGTAAAAACTGTAACATGAATGCCTTAGTCCGAAAGAGTAAATAGGCTTATGTATTTCATATTTAATATTGCAAAGTTCTTGCAAAGGGAAAAAAATAATCTTTGAAATCCCTTTAGATGATGAAGAGAAATAGCAAGAGTGGGTCTTACTCAAGTAGCTAACTGAAAAATTATTTTGCGTTGTGAAACCTAGAATCTCAATTTTCTCCTGTTGGATTCAGCGTAGACTCTCATTAGTCAGTAGGATTGAGTGCTTGATTTATTGCTGTTATTAATACATGGCATTTCTTAAGTAGAACTAAGTTTCCTTAGAAGGGCTAAAAGAATCTTTCTATCCAATGATAAACTAACTTAGCAATATATCATCAGAAATTTTCACATGGTGACAACCCCAACATTCTTGGTGTACGAGCCCTGCCTTCCTGAGGACATGGGAGATACTTTGTTCCCCAGACCTGCCTAGGGATACATGTAATTTTCCTTTGTGATATGTATATATGCATATATATAGGTATATATTTAAGAAGATTAAAACAGCAAAACCTTACAGGCGTACTTGAGGATTCAACTCAAAAAGCTTTTTGAAATTGTAATGCTCCTCCACCAGCCTCAGCTGGCATGAAAATCCGTTTATAATAGAAACCATTGTTTTTTCCTATAAACCTGGGAAGCACGGTGGTAGCTGCTGGGCCTGTTGTGTGACCTCCCACCCGCCCCGCTCGTGTGGTGGTGCCCGGTGAGAGAGGGCAGAAACGCCGTCCTTGTTAATCCGCCTGGATTCAGTACAGATATAAAAAACAAAAGGTTCTTAAAACTCAAGACTGAAAAGATACCTTGGTAAAAAATACTCGTCAACCTCTTTTCCCATGCAAAAACCAGCTACGTAAAGTTCAGCAGTCATTTTTGGTAAATTTTCTTGCAGGACCAGGGTTAAGGACTCAAGCCTTTACCATTTCACGTACCACAGGTGACAAAGATTAGCTATAACCATTCCCAGATTCTCTCCAGAGACTTTATACGGACACACTGTGCCGGGTGTCCCTGCCCGGGCACAGGCAGCAGCAGGGGCTGCGGGGGCCTCTCTGAGGAGCAGCCGGGGCTATCCCAATTTGGACACAGGCGGCTCCAGCCACCCCTAGCCCACCCACCCCAGGGCACGGCTGAGCCCCACAGACAACGTGGCGGTGCCTCAGGGAAAAGAGATTTAGGAAAGGGCGAAACCGCCACACAGGCAGAACAGGAGGGGGGAAGCAGTGTGATAAAACAGCCCCGTGACACCAAGGTCAGAGAAGAGGGAAGGGGAGGAGGTGCTCCAGGCGCCGGAGCAGAGATTCCCCCGCAGCCCACAGGGAAGACCATGGTGAAGCAGGTTGTCCCCCTGCAGCCTGTGGAGAGCCCACGCAGGAGCAAGCTCCTGGCAGGAGCCATGGCCTGTGGCAAGGATCCCATGCAGGAGTGGGTTTTCTGGCAGGATCTGTGACCCCATAGGAGACCCACGCTGTAGCAATCTTTTGCTGAAGGGCTGTACCCCCTGGAAAGGACCAATACCAGCGGGATTCATGAAGGACTGTATGCCATGGATGGAACCCTACACTTGTGCAGGGGAACAGCATGAGGAGGAAGGAGTGGCAGAGGCAAAGCGGACCAAATTCACTCACGGACAAAAAAGAGGAAGGGGGGAGGTTGTAGCAAGGTGGGGGTCGGCCTCTTCTCCCAGATAACAGGCAATAGGACAAGAGGAAACAGCCAGGGGAAGTTTAAGCTGGATATTAGGAAAAATTTTACACTGAAAGGGTTCTTAAGCACTGGAACAGGCTGCCCAGGGAAGTGGTTGAGGCACCGTCCCTGGAAGTATTTAAAAGACAGGTAGAAAAAGTGCTTAGAGATATAGCTTAGTGGTGGTTTTTGTCAGAGTTAAGTTGATGGTTGGACTAGATCTTCTGAAAGGTCTGTTCCAACTTAGGCGATTCTATGATTCTATCAAAAAGGGCAGTAGAGTATGAACAGGGTACTTATAATATGAAAAAGCATTTGGAAAGTTATTTTAAACACCTTTGAAAATAAATAGCTGAAGAGTGATTTGATTCATTAAAAAAAATCAGATTTTAAGTCATCTACCTTAATACTCAGAACTGAGAAGGGAATAGTCTTTGCTGGTCTAATGATTTCCTTTTGCCATCTGGTGGAAATGGGAGGGAATGACAAGGTTTGGGAACGGAATGGAATGGAACGGAATGGAATGGAATGGAATGGAATGGAATGGAATGGAATGGAATGTACACGAGATTTACTTTTTAAAAAATTTGCTCTTCCTTTATGTCAATTAAAATAATTCAGTAAAATTGGTAAAATAGCGTCTTACGTACATAGCACAGTAGATTCCAAGCTTGGCAAGTTGCAGGATGCAATTAAATTACAGAGACTAATACTGCCTCTACCATTAGCTCACACACACACGAAATAAAATAATTTTTAAAAATCGCTGCTGATTTTCCTTTGACTAGCTCAGTCCAGAGCTGCTCAAAACTTCCCACCTGCGTACAGAACAGAAATGGAGCTTTTCAAAATATTGGGGTTTGGGTGCCCTCCTGTGTTCAAATGGCAAATTGCAAAGTTAATGGAAAGAATTTTTTTCCTTTCTTTCAAAAATGCGGTATTGTAGTATCATGGTAGTATCATGTTATCAGTGTAGTTGTAGTATCACGGTGCTTGCTTCTTTCAAGAGAACTCCAAAGGATCTACACTTGTTCTCTTAATTAGCTGGATATTTTGGTTTGCTTGCTTTTGCTAGATATTCAGAGTTTGTTTTAAACAGAATCTGTGATTTGAAAAATACGTTTCCTTATTTATTCCAATTAGGGAATGATTATGTAATTACTTATGGAAAAGTCAAGCTAAAAGTTTTGTAATAAAAATATATCCATTTAATAATTTTAATATGTAAGATTTAATTAAATCATGGAAATATTCAAAGTAAACTGCATGTACTCCCATCAGTAGTTTTGACAAGTCTAATAGGTGAAATAAAGCAATAGAAATGAGGTAATAAATGAAGCAGTAGAATTAATATTGCGCCTTTTCAGCACATATGAAAGCATATATGAAAGGAAATTCAATACACAGGAAAGGAACTTCCCAAAATCTCGGGCAGGGGTGGACAGCCACTCCAAGCATTTCAAGCAACGTACAAAAACTCTGCAGCTTCAAAGAGATAAAAAGAAGGATTGGTAACAGGAAATGTCAGGGACCCCTGCCCCTCATTCTGAGGCATCAGAACAGTTGTAGTAGCTGTGCTTTCAAGTTGGAAACCAACAATTAGTGACCATTTTTGCAGTCATCTCCATTCTTTCAGTGCTGTGTCTGAAGACTTGGTTCCCTGTACCAGCAGAGGGGAACCAGAGCAAGAAAGGAGTGTGGGGTCTCAGCCCAAACCCAAACCAGCCATGAATGATGCAGCTGTATATGGTGTTGCTTTATTTTTGTGTGTATCACAACTTATTGGTCATTTTTCAGTGAGCTTCAGCTAAATCATTTACGTTTTTTGCTGATGTAATTTTTTCATACAGGTTAATCTGCCTTTTACCTTCTATTTTACTTTTAAGCTGTACACAGGTACTTGGTCAATTTGAAAAACAAATGGCAGGGTCTTAGTAAATTTCTAGCACAGTGGTAATCATTACACCTATATATCTAGAAAAATATCAAAATGTTCAGTTTACTGGAATAAGATGAACCGAGTATTGGAGGGGAAAGGCCAGAAGACATGCCAGAGTAGCTGCCTGGCCAGGCTTCTCCTGGGGTGCAGGTTCCAGGCTCACAAAGAAGGCATGGATGAGCCAGGCCCAGGACTGCAGCAGTCTGATCAGGCATCTTCAGCAGATATGTATGATGCCTTAAAATATAAAATAACATAAAATCACTACCTGCTAATCTAATCTTTTCTTAGTCTCTTCCAATTTGCCTTTTGTCTCATCTTTAGGTACTATAAAAAGATTCAAACATCTCTGAGAGGAAATTCAAGTGTGATACGTTTACCTTTAACCTTTAAAACCACTCAATTATAGATTACAGTCTGTTATAGCTGGTGGCAGAGTGTGCAGCTCTTCTAATGCAACTCTGCTAGATCCATTAGGACAGAGTAATAGCGATTTTTTTCATCCTCAGGACATATATATGAATCTTTATGTTTTGTGGTTTATATTTTATTTATTGGGAACTGGATATGAATATTTCACAAAATATCATATAGGAAAAGGGAGAAAGGCAACTCAGTCTTCAACTTGCTTTTGAAAATCTAGTGTTAAAAAACAGGTTCTGTTTATAGTGCATGGCATCTCAGATATTTTAACAGAAAGCTAAAAGCAAGGCGCATAAAAGTCTTTTCTAAGGACATGGCTCAAGATCTTAGTAGGATCATTTGTACCATTTAATAAACATCTTGTTCTTTCCTTTTTTATTGCTCTCAGTGTGCAGCTCAGAGCCTGAAAATGTCCAATCTGATCCAAAGAATTATACTAGTCTTCTCGTTACCTGGGAAAGACCTCGAGTTGTGTACGACACCACAATTGAGAGATTTGCTGTCTTTTATCAACAGTTGGATGGAGAAGACCAGACTAAGCATGAGTTTCTGACAGATGGGTATCAAGACTTGGTAACTGCAAACTCTTTAAATTTCATACAAAGGGGTGGTGGCAAAACACTCGCTGTTTATTATTTTAGGGGATTAAACAGTAGCTGGGAGCTGATTCAGTAAAAAACTACTTCTTTGGCTGCAGCTCACAGAAGCTGTACTTCATTTTTTGGCTGTGAAGCCATAAAGACAATTTAAAAAAAAAGAAAAAAAGCCTCTCTTGCCCAGAAGAGAGAGATCTTTTGCACACTGATGTTTTGATTTCCCTTTACTATCCCCAAAAGTTTATGACCATGTCAGTCTTAGAGCTCCTTGGCCATAAAACCTTCAGTCAAGTAGTAATCATCTGTACTTCATTGCTCACTGGTGTGCAAAGAATGACCCGCACAAGCAAATAATAAGATTCAGTAAAATCTTACTGCTATAAGTATTTTTACTAATTACAGCTTCATGGTATTATATGATCTTTTACCCTCTTTAAAGACTCATACTGTATCAGAGATAATGTTACCTAAATTAATTACCTGAACTAGTGTTCAGCATTAAATAATTATATATTTTGGTATCCTCCATGTAAAAATTCACAAGATTTTTTTAAAGTTTACTGAAAAACATTTGTGACAATAAAATATAAGAAGTATACATTAGAGTCCTAGAAGAAAGGAGCTTTATGGTTCATGTGAAAAATGTGCTATGAAAAAATTAACATTTCCAAATATTTGTTACTTACTTGCAAATGTATGATTAAACATGGTTTTTCTTTTAGGGGGCTATTCTAAATAATCTGCTGCCCAATACAAGTTATGTTCTTCAGATAGTTGCTGTTTGCTCTAATGGTCTATATGGAAAACACAGTGACCAAGTCATTGTTGATATGCCTTTAGAAGACCCAGGTAAGTGGTCTTTCGAGCGTAGTGATCACTTTTGGCTGAAAATCTGTATCTGAAGTAGTTTGTTTGCAAACCAGTTAAAATGCACCACTATCAAAATATGCTAAAATGAAATTTCAAAATCACTGCAGTTAACCTTCAGCATGTTCTTTGCTACTGATATTTTACATGATGTAATTCTCCATTCCTTGTAAACATTACCTACAAAAGACTGCATGTTAATTTTTTTTTAACTAAAAATATTCTGAAAAACACCTACCTGATTTCAAATCTCACAAGTGTATCTTTCAGCAGTATAATGTAGGGAAATAAAACCGTGTTTGGTATTATTTCCCTATGGTTCAAGCATCCTCCCAAAATTAATCCACATAGCCAAAGTATTAAGGAAACAAACCCAATATATGACTTATAAGTCTGTATCAATTGATTTTGAAATTTGATTTCTTATGATTACTTGGAGTTTGATTTCAAAGGACTTGCGGTGATGGAATTCCCTTGCTTCTTAATGCTGCCTCACAAAAAATCAAAAGGCCTAACAAACAAATCTTACTGATTTCACAGCCAAATTTAATTCTCCTGCCTGCTGGTAAATATGAAATAATTTGAAACTATAGCATGAAGCTTGATCTTTTCCTTAATAATTCCTTAAATTCTGTGGAAGTTTTAGCATCAGACACAGTTCTTATCAAAGTGAGTGAGACCTGTGTTTTTAATTAAGAACCCGGTAATTAATCATAGGACAAAAATCAAAGACTTTACGATCATGCAAGAAACCACTTTTTGTCTAAGGGCCTGGATTCTCTTTGTCTGTTTTTGAATTCTGTAAGTTCAGTTTTACACTTCATTAAGTCTGTTTAGGTACAGCAAAGTGCTTAGCAGTGTTGTGAGGTACTTGGGAAAACAGATCAGTTTTTCATTTCAAGGGAACCACATTCCTTTACAGCGAGAAAGAATACCATTCTCCACAATCTCTACCGCATGAATTATGAAATAACAGTGGTCATAGGCTTATAATAGTGTGGTTTTGTCTAAAGGAAGGGGACACAGGTTCAGGTATAGTACATATAAATTTTCAATAAACATTTGACTTGTCTTTCAAACACAAAGTGTTAAGAATGCGGTTTTGGAGTCTTGTGCTAATACCTACCAGAATGTTTTTATTTCTCTTCAGTTTTCTAAGAAGTCTGTGACAAGGTTCTGACATTCTGCCTGACATTTCACTTTTCTGTTTATCCTTTACCTACCTCTTAAATACTATATTCCTCCACTTCCTTTCCAGAATTTGCTGGGTTTGTGTTTGAAGAATTTACTCAGATGAGTTTTCATCTACATACCCCTACGTGGAATGGCGGATTTGCAGTGTAGTGTTGTCATTATGAAACAATAGTTCAACAAAACAAGTCAGTGCAGTGCTGCCACCACAGCTTTAAAAACTCTAAAAATAGATATTGCAAAACAAAATCCCATGTAGGTAATATCCGTAGGATAAACCGCCCTATTATTACTGTTGTATCCCTGCTGTAAGGATGAGTTCCATACCCCCCTGCTGTGTGCCGTGACTCCCTTTGGAAGGAAAGGTGGATGCAGAGACAGGGAGGGAGACGGGAGCACTGCGCCTGGCTAACCAAGAGCCAGCGCTGCACAGTGCACCCGCGATGCGAGCAAATGCTGCTGGGGAGCAAATCCGGCAAGTTTTGGGGCCTTCGGCAGCCTGCAGCTGGCCAGAGGTGCAGATGCAGCCACCGATCACGGCATCCCTCTTGTATTTCTGCTGAAGTCAGGCAAAGCAGTGGCTTTGCATTCATTTTGGTAGAAGGAAGAGTGAAGGGCCTTGCTTTGGAAATACATACTGGAAAACTCATTTCACCTTCCGGTGTATCAGCAGAAATTTCTCTGAGATTTGTATTCCCAGATAAGAGAATGTGGCACAATAAATGGTATTTTTATCAGTTCTGAGTGAAGGGCTGATACTGTCATGCCTTTTTACATAGACAGACCACTAATTTCTTTTTGTTAAAGAAATGAAAAAATATAATGCCAGGATACCTAGGAGAGATAACAATGGAAAGATGTATCTATATTAAATATGAACAGGTTACCGTAACTATGAAAATGGGTTTTTTGTGTTTTCTGTCCTTTGGACATTTAAATATGTCTCCTTAATGTTGCATTAAAGCAGATTATGTATCTAAGTATATTCTTATCCTGAGTTTTCTTGTTTTCAAATAAAGCATCATGAAAAGGAGAGTTAAATAATGTGCATATCAGAACTGTAGAAACCCTTGTGGTTTTTTAAAATATTTCAGGCAGTTCTGAAAAATTATAATAGCTTCAGGTCTACCTAAGGTTTTTTTCTTTAGTTTTCCAAAACATTCAAAACTGAGGAAGATTATTTCAGGTCAAATGAAGTGTTTCAAGGATATTTTAAATTAAAAATAAAATAAAAGAAGAGGGAGAAGTTTACAAATAAAAATGAACTACCAAAATGAACATTTTGTGTGTTTCAAAAAAACTGCTTCATTGGGCTGCCTCTGATATGAAATGGACACAAAGTTATTAAATGTACTTTGTGTTCTTTTATTTTGACATTTCCACAAGCTGAAAGCACTGAATGAGGAAAATTCAGGGAAAAATCCCTCCCATGTAATCAGTATGATTACTATGGGTATAAAAAAGTTTTATAGATGCTGTATCAACCCTTGATATAATCTTAAATATGAAAAAAACTTCCATTCATTTATAATATTAATGTTTATTTGCATACTTACTTTTACTAATTAATTACATCTGAATTAACTTGCAAATATTTTCATATTTACTATTTTAATATTGCAAATATTAAACAACAGAGATATGACAATGTAGATATCTGATAAGAAAGATTTGTTCAGAGCAACTTGCTGGTTACAACTATAATATCAAATCGGTTTTGTGATCTGCTTTATAGATCTTGAGGCAAAGGGGGATTTCTTGGAGCTCCTGCTTGTGAATTTATGAAAGAAAAGTTATCTTCACCATGAAGACATGAAATAAAACTGACTCATACAAAGCATAAGCTAAAACTTTCATTTTCAAGAATTACTCTGAGTAAGCCAGTTTAATTAAGATGAAATTCACTGCAGTCACCTCCAGATCAATTAATCTTCATGTTAAGAGATAAAGTGAGGCCTGAGTCATGCGGAAGCATTAGATGGGCCCTTTTCCAGGAAGAAATCTGCCCTTGGAGTGGCCACTTTTGTTGAGGGAAGTTTGAGTACACTCTGCATTGCAAATCTGGTGTTCAAAACAAACTCACGACCATTGTTTTAGCCTTTTCCTTTTCAGATGCTTTCAAGAGAGAGCCTTTCTCATGCCTTCTCCCTGCCCTGTCTGGCTTAGTGAGGGCTCTGCAGGCTCTGGGTGACCCACAGACCAGGTTCAAACCCTCTTGTTCCCGGCAGTGCTTCGTAAGAGGAAGGGCCTCTTTGAGGCCATGCTCTCTGCCTCAGTTTGTGGAGCCCTCAGGAGCTCTGGTACGACATTGGGAAAATGGTCATAGTTGAGACCTCTGCTCTTTGGGCTTTTCCCCAACTGTTCAGAGGGGTGGCCTTTCATCTTGTGGTTCAGTGTGCGTGCACATGAGAATTGCTTCCAGTTAGTTTCCAATTAGTAAAAGTCACCAGATGCCCTACACGATGTAGCTACACAACCTCAATTGAAAATGAAGGGAATCATGTACATAGTGATTTAGTCAGTTTTGATAAAAGTCCAGCCTTTATTTACCAGTTTTTCATTTGCTATTAGAATTGGATTTTTAATAGCTAACTAAATATGTGCTTTGACTCTCCAGATAACATCTGTGTAGCTCTGAGAGTTCTGCGGTAGTTTGTTGTGCAGTTAATACCAGTGTTACTTAGATGCTTTTGCTGATACAGGAAATGAAAAATAAGAATATATCTCTCCTCACATCTTCCTTTGTGGAGACTTCAGTTGGTGTGTATCAAAAACCACCCATGCTGGGATATGGCTCTCAAATGCTGTCTCCTGCATTGCAGCTCATACTGTCAGCAGTGCTCTCTGAGGGTCTAACTATACTGTTTCTTTGTAACTTGTCTTCATGAGTGATTTTTGTCCTAAAAACCACTAAGCATATCTTAAATGTTTCATTTAGGTGATGCTTTTTTTTCTAATTTTGTACTGATAAATGTAGAAATCTGAAAACTAATTTAATCAGAAGAAAGAGGCTTTACTTCTGTTCTTGCTGTGACATTGCATAAGACAGTACAGAAATGAAAACAGTTTACATTGTGCACGTTATTCTACAATTACAACTCAGATTGTTTTAAGATTTTTTTAGAAGATTTGCATTGAACTTAAATGCAGGGAAATAGTTATCTTTTTTGTCTTTGTTCTATCATTTCTTCATCTGTTATTAAAATGGGCTATGAAAAGACCTCTTCAGAACTTTCTAACTAACAATTGAATTATTTTATTTTAAAATGTAAGCTATAGAATAATCAATATGTGGTTCCAGAAAAAATAAACAAGCTTGTTCGTCAACCTACATCAATGGGTTGTTTTTTGGAGGGGGTGGTTCTTCTCCTTGGTTGGGGGATGTTAGCAGATTTCTATCATCTCCCGTCAAATCAAAAACTCAGCAATAGGGTTAACAGAACTTCTGTAAGCTGTGTCTGTAATGCTTTTGGCAAATATATTGTCTGTGACCAACTAAATTTAAATAGGTTTTCAAAAATGCCTGAAGATTTCGTGTTGTTAATATATATAAATTTATATATATATATGTTAATGCCTTTCCAGGAATGCAACAGCAAGAAACTGTAGTTTTCTGCTGGTGGAATTCGAGGGCACATACCATGTAGTATCAACACGTTTTATTTTTTTGATTAAGTCTAATTAAAGCTCAACTCAAGAATAGTGACGAAAGAATGAATAGATAGCATTTCTCTATATTAAAAACATTTTGCAGAGAAGTCTAGAGTGCTTAATACATGCTACAGGTCTACTGTGGAAAGACTGTCAAATTAATGTCTACAATGTTTGATTTATGTCATTGAGAAGCCAGGGAATATCATTATCTCCTCCATCCCTTCCTCCCTTCCGTTCCCCTCCCCATCCTGCCCCCGGAGCCTCCTAGGCTTCCAGGAGTCAGAGGTAAGATAATTTTTCTCTCTCTTCTTATGAAAGGTTAATTCAGTACTTGGTGATTTATAAAAGTTTATTATGAAAAAACAATTTATGAAACTTTTATGCAGGATTGTTTAGTCGAAATTTATTTGCATTCTCTAATCTACAAACAAAACTGTTTGGGCTTGTTAGTGTGATAAATCTAGCGTATGTTGCATATAATACGTCTCAATTTGTTTTGAAAGGTAGATATGGACAGACTAAAGAGAATACAGATTAAGTCATAGATTCCCATCTAACTTTGCAGAAATGAGAAGTATAAAGATGATATCTTCATACTAGTGTACTGAGAAAGCTTCATTTGGGAATAGTGGAGGAAATGCAGATATGGAGCTCTGTGTGGTGCTATTCTTAGAATCACTCCCCAGGCCGAGACTGGCATTTTCGCTTATTGCAGATCAGAATATGTGCTAGCACTGGTGTGCAGACAGAGCACTAAAACATTGCTTAGAAGAAAGCCTTAGAGAGATTCAGAAGGGGAATGGACCTTTCTGCGGACCAAAGGAGCAGTAAGATGAGTTAATGTTGTGGAAGGGGTATTAGATTTCACCACTGGAGGCCTATGCCAGTTCCTCCCTGAGATTTGTATGTTTCTTGCAACCTGCTTTGAAACCTCTCTTGCTGGCCACCATCAGAAGTACAATATTGGATCTGGCCAAAAAGACAGAGAGAAAGAAGGTGAGAGACTACCTCTAAACTTAGAGAGAAGGATTCACTTTTTGATCCTACTTCAACTGTTATTTACTTATGAAAAGTGGGGAGACCTCAAAAGCCTTTAGGGTAGCCCTTCACAGAGTGCCCAGTACATGTTTATTAGGATCTTTTTGTGGAGTGTGATACAACTGGGCTCATGTCATTGCATTAGGTCAAGTGGAGTGGGAGTTTGGAAAAGGCCTTCAGGATGGGACTCTAGGAAGGGTGGGTCTCTCTGGTCTGCCCTGATGGAGACAAGCAGCCTACTGCGTGCTGTATTTGATGGTGTGGCTGTTGTGCCAGTACCTAATTCCAAGCCTGGGTGCACAAATGAGGAATTTGCTGTATGAAAATTATACAACAGGTCATTTTACAACAATATCTTCAGAGGTTTCAGCTTCAGTGTAGAGAAATGGTTGATTCACAGACTTATCTTTTTTTCTCTCTTGTATTTCTGCATTAAACTGTACTTTCTCATAGAAAATATTCTCATAAACTTGGTTCTCCCTGGCCAGGATGTGGTTCCTCAGTGCAGATCCAACACATGCTGTAGTATTAAATTAGAGCCAGGCAAAACTGTGGCTGAACGTGTCCTGTCTACATGAGCATAGCTACCCTCAAAGCTAGTCCTCAACCCAGGTGGTTAGCCACTTCTCCAAACACAATCCTATGAAACATCTTAGACTGTGCCTCAATAAATGTATTAACTAATCAGTTGAGTCCTTGCAGAATTAGTAATTCTGTGAATTTAAAATGTTGGATGATATGGTATGTATTTTTGTTTTATAGAGGCTGACCTCATTCCTGAACTGAATGAAACTGAAGAATATGAGGTATAGCATTCATTTATTTTTAAGAGAGTATTTCAAATACATACATTTCAACTAAATTGAATTGATATTCTGTGAAAATGTATGAGACGACGTCACCAAATGAATGTATTATCTGCATTTACATATACATGCATACATATGCATGTACACCCTTCTCTTTCAGCTATATTTCTCCCTACATAACTCTAGAGACACCTCACTATTTAGTTCTCTAAGGCTGGAGATACATGGAGAAGTAAGGGATATCACAGGATGTGCCTAAATATTTTTAAATAGAAAAATGGGACATCCAGTTACTGTTGCGTCTGAGTGAAGTCTGACAAAGTTGTTCATTTAGCAGAATCAAAGCTGTCACCTAGTGTTAGGCTTTCAGTTTATTTAAAGAGAAATCTGGCTTGGGCTTGCTTATGATGGTCTTAGCTTGTAGTGAACTGCAGTAAGGGAGGAAAGCGGTTGTGCTGAAGAGTGAGATTCAAGTGTGTCTGCTATCAGTGTGCTACCAGTTGAATTTAACAGTTACTCCAAAATTCTTGGAGGGTCATTTACTCTTACTTCTTGAACTCAAGTTAGACTTTACAGCGTAACTCTATTTTGCACAATTTTGGATGTTTTTATGATACCCTCTGCAGACTTCATATTTGGTAACGGGGTTTCTGGCGTCCCACCAAGGAGGGAGGTGAAAATGTCACAATGACGTTTTTAAGAGTCTCTAATACAGACTTTACAACATGGATAGTTTCTTCAGTAAGGCCTACATTTGTATCGAGTAATCCCTCAGAAATTTTATCATTTCAATCTACGACCACTGTACTCTCACTGAGTGGTGAGTCCTTAGGTAAATAGACAGCCTGTGCTTACCTGTCTATTTACCCTCCCTTGTATTTGTGGACGCTGAGTAACCAATATTACAGTTATTTCTCTGTTGATGTAAGCTACATATCTGGGTTATTATATTGCATCTGTCAGGACAGTAACAGAGTCCCAGTCCATGTCAATTGATTTTACTTGAACCATAAAAATTTAAAAGTGCAGGCATTGCCCTTCAGAAAGTAGATTTTCAGAAACAAGGGCATGCCCAGTCCAGTCCGGGTTTGAGGACACACAGTTTAGGTGCTGCTGTCCCTGCATTTTAGATATCTAGCCCTTGGAATGAAATGCAAACCTGAGAGTCATGTCTGAGGTACCTTATATTGTGTGAGTGTGATAGATGTTCCTAGTACAGAAAAGGGACTGCAGTGTGAAGCATGGCTCTAGCCTAGTGGTTAAAGCCCTCACCCTGGTAAGACTGGATAGAAGTTAACAACTCCTTTTGGCTGAGTACCCCAGTTAATAGGTTTTTTCCAAAGTGCCACATCTTGGGCACTTTCTTTCAAAGACTCTTGATTTTACATTCTTTTCTCTGCTGGGCCCTGCTCACTTCAGTGCAGGAGTGGGAAATCCACTCAGCCTAAAATATAGTGGAAACTGAGGATTTCTCAGGTTGATAACAGTGTCCCAGTCTCCTGTCTTCTGGGTGTTTTCTCTCAGCGTCATGCTTTTTAATAAAAACAGACGGGTATTGCCACCACATCACCAAGACTGATCTTCAAAAGAAAAAAAGAGTTGCAACTGTATTTTGCGAGAGGCTCTGTCCTGCCAGTGTCTCTTAGGGCTATGTGCACCCTCCAAATCAAATCCCTTCAGAAACTGAAGGTGCCCCTCAACCTAGTTTGCAGAGTTGTGCTCAGACAGGTTTGAGTCTGGTGCAGTTCCAGATGGGGGCACAGCACAGAGCTGCCATCGCTGCTGTGTCTAGGTCAAAACCAAAATGCCTGCTGAGCTAGTTAGCCGCTTACATATTACGTTTTTTGATTTGGGGCAGGGAGAGCTGGAGAGGGGACAAAAAGGATTTGAACCTAGATCCTCAAAGACTGCCTAAATCATGATTGTATTTAGGCATGTAATTATTATTTTTTTTGTTATGGATCTGTCCTTAGAAGTCAAAGTCCTAACACAGATTTTTCACAAAATATCATTATTCATGTTCAGCAAACAAAAAGTCATAGCAGGGACTAGGTGGTATCGCTCACAGCCGTTGTGAAACTGTTACAGTCATGTTGCTCATCCTGAAATCTTCTTTTCCAGAAAACTCTGAAGATTCATCAGATTTAAGGACAGGTCATAAATACATTTTAAAAATTCTGTTACTATGACAATTTAATCAATATGAGGATAGTAGTGCAAATCTCTAAGCCGTTCTGATAGCAAACCCGTTTTTTCATTACTGTACTGCATATACGACTGCATTTTATTAGGAAAAAGGTAGAGCTTTTTAAATAAAGTAAATACTATGAGTGCTTTTTGTCTCTCAGAGTAAAAGTAGCACACCATTTAAAAGTTGTTGTGACATGGATTTTTTTTTTGTTTATATTGCAATTAAGTAATATTTTCAAGAGAGAATACCTGTTCTTGGAGATAATTTTTTTTTTTTTTAAGACCAACAGTCTTCTCAAATGTTGTCCTGTTTTCCTCTCTTGTTTCTATGGAGCCAGAAAAATGTATTATTGCTGGTTTGGTTTTCATTTGCATACAGTGTCTATAAACATTTTTAATTGTCTTCGGCTATGATATTTTTTCAAAGGATGAAGTTGATGAAAAGGAAACAGAGGTGGATGAAGAAACTGCAGTGATTCCTAGCACTGACAATAGAATAAACCAAATAAGGAGGAAAGATTTCCAGGTGACTACATCCAGCTACAGCCAAGAAAAAATGGGGACAAAACCCAATGAAGTTAAAAAAAATAGATACTTAACAAGAGAAGAAGAATTACATGGTAAGGATGATGTTTTCAAAGCAGTTTATTACCCCACTTCTCCACCTGTTAGAGAAATTTCTGAAGAAGAGGAAGATCGGTTTTTGGAGTCCCGAACAATTACTGGAATTCCTCCTCAACTCATTGACTCCACCAAAGGCGTAGAAGAGGAATACATATACCTTTCTTCAGGCACTGAGCCAACGAGAGTAACCACTACTGGCCACAGTGATGAAGATTTCTTATTGTCTCCTTTTAAACCTCATCAGGAATCTGATAACTTTTGGAGTTCGGTTCTTACCACTTCTTCAGCACATCTGGTTACGGAGCAGACCTCCCAAGAAGACACCCTTCCTTCAGGAAGCCCAGATATAAGCACGCATTATGTTCTTTCCCAAGGCTCCATTAAATATGATTCAGAAGGTGTAACACCCTCAAGCTCTGATGAGCCTCCAAAGCATACTTCTTCCGCTGATGGAAATTTATGGTTTCGTAAAGCTACAGATCTGACAACTCCATCTGTTGATACATCGGATAACAGCCAATTGTCTCAGACCAGTTACACTGATGCTTATGTAGAGGGATTAAAGCCAGCTACAGTGCCCTATTCCAGCAGCCCAGTGGTTTCACGAGACGCTTCAGATGCGGATTTAGAATTGCCACATTATTCTACCTTTGCTTTCTCCTCTGCTGAATTATCACCTCACTCTATCTCTTCAAGCTCTGGAGAATATGGTTCTGCTTCTGCTGCCAGTGAGGTACTCTCTCAGACAACTCAACCAGTCTATAATGGTGAGATACCTCTTCAACCTTCCTACAGTAGTGAAGTGTTTCCTCTAGTCACCCCTTTATTGTTTGACTCTCAGATGTTCGACTCTACCCCTGCTACATCAGATAGTGATGTGACCTTGCATGCTACACCTGTATTTCCCAGTGTTGGTGTGTCATTTGAACCCACCCTGTCTTCCTATGATGATGTACCTTTGCTTACATTTTCCTCTGCTTCCTCCAGTAGTAAAATGTTTCACCGTCTGTATACAGTTTCTCAAATGTTTCCACAAAGTGCTACTCCAGCTGTTGCAAGTGATAAGGTGTCCCTGCATGCTTCTTTGACATTGGCAGAGGGTGATACATTAATACCGCCAAGCCTTGCTCAATATGCTGATGTGGTGTCACATCAGACTACTCATGCTGCTTCAGAGACACTGATATTTGGTCATAATAGAACTCACATATTTTCTCAAGTTGAACCATCCAGCAGTGATTTAAATATGCATGTACTATCTACAATGTCTGAACTTTCTTATGCTTTGTCTAGTAATGTGGGCTCCCTTCAAAGCTTTACTGTTTCCTATGACTCTGCAGAATTTGTGCATGATTCTGTTGACGTATTCCGTCAAGATCCTTTATTTAGCAGCTATAACACTGTACTGGTGCATAAACCTTCTTCTATAATATCACAAGCTGAAACTTTGCTGCAGCCTACGCGCTCTCTATCTAGTGATGTGGATTGGTCTGAAGCATACTCTGGTAGCGAGTCCCTTTTGCCTGATACAGATACTCTGATGGTACTTAACGTTTCCTCCTCTGATTCTGTAGATGAAATTGCATATGAATCATCTGGGTTTAGTGATGTTAATAAGAAGCTTCAAAAAGTTGATGTTATATATGGAGATGAGAGAGAACTGCAAATTTCCTCTGCTTTAAGTGAAATGGCTTCCAGTGCTGAAAGTAAAGTGATACCTGAACTTTCTACATCTGTTTCTAATGATGATGTAATTAAGCAGAACACGGCTCTACAAGAAAGCCCGCTTCCTGTTTCTAGCACAAAGGGAATCCTTCCAGTCTCTCTTGCTTTTCCCACTACTAAGATATTTGATTATGATGTTAGTAAGCTTACAGAAAATCACCTTTTTGTTCAGCCTTTGCATGTTACACCTCCAGCCTTTGATGACACTTTGCTTAAACCTATGCTTAGTGCAAGCTCAGATCAAGCTCTCTCTGCCCCTGCTTATAGCAAAATGTTATCCTCGACTCAGCCGTACTTTTATGAGACCTCAGCTACGTTAAATAATGAAGCATTACTGCAATCCTCCTTCCAGTCTTCTGGCGATGGCACTCTGCTTAACACGGCTGTTGTGCCTAGTGATCCAATATTGGCTGAAAGCTCCAGGGTTCCTAAAGGTAGTTCTACATTTGACCAAATATTGCATCAAATGGCACCAGGTTCTGCTACAACTGAAACCATCCTGCATTCTGCATCTGCACCTTCCGTTCCTGATATGTTGTCAAACACTTTTAGTAAGCCCACAGCGTCACTTCAAGGTTTACCTGTTTCTTATGCAAGTGAGGAATATGTTTCATCCAGTGTGTTTAACAGTGAAGATGTTCAGCAGGCTATGCCTTCATTGTACAGTAGCGATGTTTCATTCCAGCTGACCAGTTTAGAAAATACAAATGCCTTTCCCCCCCAAGCAGCAAATGCCGTAACAACTCCCTTCCTGACAGGGGATACGTTGCCACATGTAGCTACTCCTGCAGACAGCCGTATCTCTTCAAGTGTTTTTGAAAGAAGTGAGGCTGCCAGTGTCTCTTCAAGTTCTGCACTTGGTTTTGATCCTGTTCATATGGCTGACGCTGTTTCTGATTCTGACGTGCCCATTCGTCACACTCTTCCCTTACCAAATGTACATGTTTCTGTTACGGCTGTTCCTCCCAAAAGTGAGATCCCCGTAACTTTGAGTAGGTTGCTGGTTCCTTCTAGAGAATCCTCTGGGTTGTCTCCCAGTATCATGTCCAGTACCGATTTGTGGCCTTCTGTAGTTGAGGATGACTACGATGAATATGATGATGGCTTCCCTGTAAGTAACTGTATCTCGTGCACTTCCCATAGAGAAGCTCAGGATATGGTAGTAGAGGAACAAAATACAAAGGTAAACAATAACAAGGATCAGAGTAACCTAATTATAAGCTCACATTCTGAGAAACCTGAAGAAGAAGAGAAAATTTCGACTGCTGCATCAGACAGTCAGATAAACCATGCCATGGACAGACGTAATTACACATCCGTACCAACTTTGACAGCACGTGTGATACCTAAGAAGCACAACGACCCGACAGTTTTGGAGAACCGCATTCAAACTGCTAGTGTCCCATTGCAAAACACATCAGAGTCTAAGTCTTGGGCTGTTTTTACAAGTGATGAAGAAAGTGGTTCTGGCCAAGGTACCTCAGATAGCCTTAATGATAACGAAACTTCAACAGATTTCAGTTTTCCTGACCTTAATGAGAGAGACACTGAAGGGGCAGTTGAAGCAGGTAACTCAGAATTAACTCCTGGATCATCACAGTCATCAGCCTCATCTGTTACTAGCGATCACTCATCAGTATTCAACATCTCTGAGGCAGGTTAGTTATGGATAAGTCTAATGAATACCATGGAAAGCTGTGAGGGGAAACTTTTGTGCCATAGAGAATAAGAAGGTTATCTAAGTATAATAAAAGAACCTAACAGTGCCAGTGGGTGTGATTAAGGAGGCATTGGGGAACATGGGATGCATGCTGAGCTGGCTATCTTGTGAGTGCTACTTCTGGCTACTTAAAACTGCACCTGAAATGTTCTTCAGTAAGACCATTCATGCTCTGCTTTTGGATAGATGTGTACTATCAGCAGAAGCTGGGTGGTGCACAATCTAAAAACAGAATTTCTTTCCATGATAATTGTTTCATTTTAGTTTTAAAGGTTTAAGAGGGACTTAAGTTCTCTCTACAAAGACAAGTGCTGCCCTTATGGAAACACACCAGAGGAAACCATGCCTCTGCCAGAGAAAACATACCTCTGAGAGTCTCATTTTTAACTTACAGCAGTATATTTCCTCCTTGTGTTTTTTTTTGTATTTTCTAAGATGTATTGAGCAAGGAAGAAGATGCTTCAGTTTGGTTCTGATTCATCTTAACTCATAAAAGCATTCATTTTCATTCTTACTGCCTATGCCACCTTCAAATTTCAGTGAGATGCAGACTTTCTTGTACCAGACTTGTGTATTTCCAAAATACTAGAGCCAGATTCTCCTATACCTGTTTGTATTTAGTGCTATTTTCCTATTTAGTCCTCTTAAAGTCAGTGAGAGTATTTGTGATCTGTGATTCCAAGGATAAGATCAGAAGGCAAAACTGAACCTCACATAGATAAAAACCTGATAAATAGAAAGCATTTCCTTTGTATTTAAAAATGCATTATGGAAAATTTGAAGCATTCAGACACATAATTTGCATTGCCTCTTGTTAGAGTATTGAAAAATACGAGAGTAGTGTCAGAAACAATATCTATGATGTTTGGAAAAAAAAACCCCACAACCCAACAACCAAGGTTAAACTGTTATTTTAGGAAATAAATTGAATTTCCATTAAGTACTTACAGCATCTGTAGAGGGCAGTGTCATCCAACTAAATCCACTAAGGAATGGAATCCACAAAGCATGTGAAATTTTCAGCACATTCCTACAAATACACAGTTAAATCACATGAGGTCACATTACTCATGAGCAACAGAATATTAATATGAAAAAGTGGTAAATTGACACTCGGTGTAGTTGGGGCTAATAGAATATGAAAAATAGAAAATAAAAATTAAAAGAAAATAGAATACATACTGAAATTAAGTAGAAAACATACTGAAGTTAATAGGAGTCCTAACAAGGTAGGTGTTATAAAACAGAATCAATAATAAGCGAATTAGTTCAGTAGGTAAGTAGTTACCACATTGTGTAAAATGCATAACGTTTCTTTCAAAATTGGCAAAAAGAACATCAGTATTTCAAAACTTTTATCACTAATGTGAATGAGCGATGCCGTAAGAGATTTATGGTGTATATAATGGGTGTCATTTGAGTTGTTACTGATAGTAATTAAAAAAAAAATGATTATACATTACTAAAGTGGTACAGCAGACTTAGAGTTTGTCTTCTAGATATTATTGAAAGACACTATATAGTATCATTTCATGTACATTATTTTTTCCAATAAATGATGCCAAATATTGTCTTTTAATAAAATGAAAATTCACTGTGAGCATGTCTAACATGGTCTCCTGTACATCAAAGACATCTTTGCTTTAATTCAATCATAACGCAATGAAACAAACAAAAACCAAAAAACCCAAACCTCTCAGCTGAGAACTTACTTGTATGTGAATAATGAATTCACCAGAAATTGATTACATGTCTTCTTGTTGTGACCATTACAGAAAAAATTGTCATTTAAACTTTTCCCAGTTTTGTCACTATTTATGCATATTTATGCTTGTTCTGAACTAGGGCTTTCCCCATAAAACCTCTATGGCTACCTAAGCCTTTCAACTTCAGTTGAAAAACTGGAAGAGAAATTAATATACAGAATTCTGCAAAGGATCCAAACACATCAATTGTTAGGGAGCAAAGAAATATACTATATTTGACACTGACTTTTCAGTTGCCATCATTGGAGTGATGGCCAAGTAGGCAAGAAACCCCCCTGTTAGAGGAGAAGCCTACTCTACATTCCCCATAGAAGGAATGCTAACAGGATTTGGTCATGCAGTTTGCAGGAACACTGTCATCACACCGATAAGACTGGGTTTTTTGCTGCGAATTAGTCCAGAGTTGGATAAGGAAGTATGAATACTTCAAAGGGATCATAGTCTGGTCTCATGCATACATGTAGTTTCTTCTGAAATCAATAGGATTTAGTGATTTTTAGCCTCTTCACCAGAAACTCTGGGACAGATTTTTCAGAAGCAACTTGCGCCGGCAATCACTTTGCGCACTGAGCCACAGGATTTAGAGAGTAGTGATTGGTTTGTGTGTTTGAGTACTTTGAACTAAAACCAAGAAGAAGGTTGCAAGATCAGAGCCTAAACCTTTTTTGCATGTAAAACCCTGAAAGCCCCTAAACTCAAGAAAATGGAAGCAGAGAGCTGCCTGGAAATCTGTACTGTGTGAAGCTGTTTGGTTTTTTGACACTGTATTTAGGACACATGCTTTGTTGTCTTCCCATCCCACCCCAATACAACCCCATCCCCTTCTCCCTTCTGTATAAGAGTTTTTTATTCATGTAGAATTGGTCCCTTGAGATCCCAGTGGAGCGCAGTTGATTTCTAGACAGCAAAATTCTGCTCCCATACAGAACATTCATTGAATTAGGACTGTTCACAAAAGCAGGAAATATTCTTAGAAAATCTAGGGGTTTAATTCTAAAAAGTGCAAAAGTGATTAGGTCTGTGTCTTATACAATGGTCACAGATCACAGTGACTGCCCAGATTGAAAAGAATTAGTCATTTTGTATTAAAATCACAGTTTTAAATTGTTTACTTTTTGAGGTATGATCAAAGTTAAAAATGCAGGATTGGTCTCATCCACCTTTGTGTTCCCTTATTTTAATGAGGTTATAAAACATGTTGGTTTAATCTTCATACAGATTCCTATGCTCAAATATTTCTGTCATCCAGCATTACAAGGCTGACAGAAGTGTGAAATCTAGACAATATCTAAATAATAGTTTCATCACCTGTAAAGATGGAGGTAGGAAATTTAATTCTGGCTCCAGTATATTTGGGGGAGAAAGTACTGCGAATTGGATTCAAAGGAAGCAGGATGTATCTTTAAGGCAAGTTACAGAATGGACAGTGTATAAAAAAATACAGAAAGCGTAAGTGCAATACAGCAAGTACATAGGGACTGTTGTAAGAAAATGTTCCTATTAAACTATTAGGCAGAGAAGTGATTTGCGTAATACAAGTGTCAGTTTAATATCAAGGTGTTCTTTACACATTCCAATATTATATATTTAGATGTCTTAACTCCGTTGGCTTTCAGCTAATAAACAAATGAAAATAAAAAGCTTTCTTCTCCTATATTTTAACATCAATCTGCTGTTCTTACAAAGAGAAGTCTCCACTGCTGGAAGGCTGAGTCACATAAGCTTGAACACTTTGCTTTACCCTCTATCTGCTTATTTTCTATAAGCTGGTTTGCAAATGTATACACTTTCTGCAGTACATAGTGAAAACCAGAGGTAAGTGGTATTAAGTAGGCTCATTATAAGACACATTCAGTCATGTTGTGCATTTGTCAGAATTTAAACATGGACTGTTTCAATTTTCTCTGACTGCAGAGGCAAGTAATAGTAGCCATGAGTCTCGTATCGGTCTAGCTGAGAGTCTGGAATCAGAGAAGAAGACAGTTATACCACTTGTGGTCGTATCAGCCCTGACTTTTATCTGTCTAGTGATTCTTGTGGGTATTCTCATATACTGGAGGTAAGTTGTTTTTTGCTTGGTTTTTTTGTATTTTTTTTTCCAGTTCTAAAGAGCTCTGATTTGAAAAATGTGATTGACGTTATTGAGCTGGTTTGCAGATGGGAGACTGGATCTAGTCTCTCACTGTGTCTTTGTATTGCTCCCAGTGCTGCAGTGGCATAAAGCTGACAAAATAAGGTGGTTTCTGTCCAAAATGCTCAACTACAATTCATTTTGATTCCAGAGGGGTGAACCATTGCAAATAGTTTATTTCCATTTTGAGAGTATACTTGTGATTTTTAATGCCTAGAAGCCAAGTGACTGAGCAGAGAACTGGGAAGAACAGGAGGGAGAAGTAAAATAAATAGCATGGCATGGGCTTGTTTCCTGTCCTTCCAATTCTTTAACGGTTAAAAAAGGTAGTTGCCAATTTAGGATGAGAATCTGTGGTCCTCAAGAGGGCTATGTGAATAAGCAGTTCATATGGGACTGTAGGAGCGTGCTGTAACTGACATATGCAAGACAGAAGGGGGATAGTTTAATGACAGAATAATAGTATAAATGTTTTAAGGTCAGTTACTCAGTCGTTCCTATGATGTTCTGTGATTAAAAAGTTGATCTACTTTGTGACTCTGCCTATCTCTGAGGCAAAATTTGCCCCCCAGCCTTTCAAACCATGAGGGGTAACTAAGGATGCGTTGCATGTGCACACATATGCTGCTGTTCCCTCATGGGCCTGTTCCTCTGTGACTTGATAAGTTGAGAAGACATTAACAAAAGAAATTAGGCTAAAGAGAAGTGATAGCTATAAAAAGTCATGATATCATAATCAGTGAGGGCAAAAGACTATATCTATACTGTGAAATAAAACAGACCAGCTGGCATGGCACAGATCTCTTCCATACAGCTGAAGTCTTTTCCCTCACAGAAGGGAAAAAACCAGAGTGGCTGCCTTCACGTCACCCACTGGGGGTGGTCTCTGCCCTGTGCTAACCCCAAACTGTGTCAAGCCTTGTGTGAAGTAATGCAAGTTGGCCTGAGCTAAAAGCATACCGAGAATCTAATTAGCCATGTGACAGTGTGTGGCAGTGCTCAAGCTTTTGTCTGGCTCTGTTCTGTAGGTTCTAGATAAAGCCAGAGAGTCTTGCTG
The DNA here is from genome assembly GCA_013400135.1 of Rhinoptilus africanus. Classification (NCBI taxonomy): domain Eukaryota; kingdom Metazoa; phylum Chordata; class Aves; order Charadriiformes; family Glareolidae; genus Rhinoptilus; species Rhinoptilus africanus. Next base: position 965,290 of record VXBO01005180.1, read on the forward strand.
GGGACAGATGTGCTTAAGCTTTCGTAGGGCTTTCAAAATCCTTGCACAACCCTAACACTTTCTGGAGCCTGTAGGTTGCCAGCGAGGAAATGCAGTGGACCAGAAGGGGGAGATAAGTTGCAAAAACTTTCTCCCATGGAGGTTCTTGCTGTTTGGTGATTGCTAGGAACCTCATCCTGTTGTTGCTTGTGTAGTACTAACAGATAAACTAGCTGCAAGAGACAGAGCCTTGCTTTCCCAGGAGCTGTACAAACAAGGTGGAAGGAAGGCCCAAACATCTCACAGATGCTTCCAGAGCTTGTTTCTTCTTTTTTTTTTTTTTCCTCCTACTCAGTTCTGTTAATCAAAAATATATAAAAGTGGTGAAGAACCACAAACTAGACCCCAGACTGTCCTTTGCAGCTTCTGACTACAGTATCTCTAGGCTACAGTGTCAGAGTTGTACTGACTGACTTTTCTTCTAGTGTCTTGACAGTGGTTTTCTATCAGTCCAGCAGGGTATGTCCCACATGGGGACAGAATACATCCTGTCCCCAAAGGGACTAGATTTAAGAAATTGAGTTTGAGCTTCCTTTGTTCCAGGCAAGCTTGCCAGTGACTCAGACAGCCTTCGGCATGGTTAAAGACAGTTGAGCAATGAATTTTCAGACAGATTTCTTTGTTCTAAAGAAGTAGCTAATTACAGGAGGAATTGCACAACTCGTTTCTTAGTTTATGCTGAGTTGGATAGTTACACTGTCCATCACAAGATTTCCAGCTAACCACTTCCATATTGAGCACCTTTTCCTGTCTTTCATGTTACACAACATGGACGTTCATATTCATCTTCCAAAGGGTTTCATCCCTGAAGCTAAAAAGTATTTGAAATCTCTGCTATTTTCCAAAGAACACCATCCATTTTAAGACCCAGATTGTACAGTACAGTACAGTAATCCTACACGTTACAAGCTTGTTTTTGTCGAATAACATTGTGTTCATTTTGTGTTCTTTCTCTGGGAATGAACAATTCTGTAACATAGGTCTTTCAAAATAAAACAAAAATCCCGTTAGCAGTAATATCTTCTTGACTTGCATTTAATCTTTTCTGTATTTCTTGTGTACTACAAAATAAAATATGGAGCTCTTTTTGTGTTAATCCTCAAGAAATTTTCTTGGCATTATGCTAACACCAGTAACATGTTTCTTATTTCAGAGGAATGAAACATAAACAGTTCATATTGTAGGTAGGACTTTGTGGCCCTCTTTCAAATGTGCCAAGACCCTCACCTCTTTTTAAAGCATGTGAAAAGTCAGAACATTAACTTTATTGCTATGCAGTTTTCTTTATGCCTGGAAAATTTTAGTATCGAGTCTATAAGCATTTTTATCATTAGATGTAGTTTATTTTGAAATAATTGGTGTAAGCTGTCAATGTTTCTTTCTATCATGCTTTTTTCATGTGATACAATTATTTTCACTTACTAAAGATCATAAAAAGCTTAGTTTTGCTAGAAGTTACTATATTTCTTTGGCAACAGTACTCAAAAAATTGCATTGGTATGTCCTAGCTGGATATTTGCGTGAATAGTGCTTTGAGTTGTTTCCACTATTAGCTCCCAATCTGAGTCTGCAAAAGGTGTGTTTAGTATGCAAAAGATGTGTTATTTGATTTAAAAAACAAGTAACTACCAAGAGCGACAAGTCTCAGGTTCTTAAGGTTAAAAAAAGGCAAAATTATTTTGTTCTTGACTTGAATGACTTGTATCAGAAAAATAATTCTGTACCATCTGTTGTTTGGGTTTTGGGTTTTGTTTTTTTTACATGAAATTGTTAATCAGCACTTGAGGAAATTCCCCAATCTCTTCACTATCTCATTAGGCACAGTTTCAATCTTTCTGTGATAAAATATTCATTTCTTTGACAGGGGTGAAAACTTTTAATGGCAATATTATCTAAAGAGTATCTAATTGCCAGTAGGAAAAAACACGATTTTGAACTACTCTAGTTCTGTGTATCAAATCTTTTGTAATTGAAGCAGTTTTCAAGCAATGTCATTTTCCTTTCATTTCTTCGGCATGATTAAGGTTACAGTGGAATAAAAAAAGAGATTCTTGTGCCTGTTTAATGGCCTTGTTGTCCACATAGGTTTTTTCTACAGCTTTGTAGAAAATTTTCTATCCAAATCTAAAGTCTGTCTATCTCTCCTAGTATCTGTCTGAGTCCCTGCAGCAGAGGTGCAGCAGAGATATTTGAATCTCCTTGCTCTATTCTTTTCATATCTGGATCTGGATGGCTTCATCATCCCCATTTTTCTGAATTAACCTTACCTGTTACGGTGAAATTGAAAGTTTCTCTGTGCCGACATAATATACCGGAAATTGCTTATGCATGTCTGTACAGTTTTGGAACAGTTCATAGAAGTGATCAATGAAAATAAAGCTGATGAACTGGTGTACAGGAAGAAACGTCAGACTATTTGTGCAGATCAATTTTTATAACAGTTTTCATAAGAAGAGCTTGGAAAACACTAAAAGGGTAACAGTTGTCAGTGGGAGCTGGCACCATTCAAGATTCTTTTTCAACAGATATATATATATGAATCTCAGTAAGCGATCTCAGAATCTCAGTAATATACATGAAGCTCTAATAATGTGAACAGCAAACTGCTAATGCAGTTCCAGCTACATTTCAGTCTATAGACATACAGACATACTGAATATCAGCTGGCTGTCATGAAGCCTCCTAGAAATTACATGACAGCAATGCTTCAGAAAAGTCCAAGTTAATGACAGACAACACCCTGAGTAGTCATTTAAATTTTGTCTTTCCTCTGCCACCCTGTATCTTTGAAACATAGCTGTCAGAGAATGTTCATTTTCTTCTCCACGGTTTGAATTGATGCCTTGAGTCCTGTGTTAGATTTATGGGGACAGAGTTGAAAATCTGTCTAAGACCAGGCTGGATGGGGCTCTGAGCAGCCTGGTCTAGTGGGAGGTGTCCCTGCTATGGGAGGTGTCCCTGCTATGGCAGGGGGATCGGAACTAGAGGATCTTTAACATCCCTTCCAACCTATCCCATTCCATGATTCTATAATAGTTAAACTCGCACATGCAGAGACACACTAAAACAGATTTAAACATAAGAAGGCCAAACTCATCCATTCATGAAGGAAAAACTTCCCAACTATGTGATATCAAATTGTAAATGAGTTAGAGTTTGAAAATCAAAATTTTAGCTGAGAAGCACTTAAAAATGAATTGGAACCATATAAAAGAAGAATAATTTGGATCATTGCATCTGTCAAGGATCCATTTAAGGATCCTTTGGAACCATCAGGTCTTCAAATGATCAGAACCATTTAACGATAGATTCTAACAAGTGTTTGAGAATGCCTATTGGGAGATATCGTGTGAGCACAAAAGACCCTGAAATTCTCAGAGAAAGAAGTAATTGTGCCTCTAAGATCATTCTGGGCAAGCTGTGGATGTGCAAACCTGTCACAGATGCCTCTGACTTCTGAGGTTCAGCTCCCTTCCTCAGCCAACACGAGTGGTGAACGCCGTGCACACATGCACGCTCACAGGCACACGTGGTGCCATTCTGTGCTCCCTGCCTCCGTGACAATCCCAGCCAAACCCTGAGCAGTCCCTGCCCCAGGGGATAAGTAGGCAGTAGATAAGTAGACATATCCTCAGGCAAGGTCCAGGGACCCTCTCACCAGGAGAACAATGTCCTCTGCAGTCTGAGGCATAGACTTGTCCCAAGTAGTTCGCCTTTAAGTGTTCATTCAGATCTAGTATCCCTCCTGTTAAACCGAAGAGCTGCTGCTGCATGTCTTCCTGTGCAGGCACAGACACTAATTAATTCAATGGCTTAGCACTATCTCCACATATAAAGTGTGTGTTCAAAGAAGTGCAGTGTCTAAATTACAAATTACAGTTTTAGGTTGAAGATCTAAATGCTGTGATGAAAGGTGTAAATTAAATAATCAAGTTAACATTGAGTGATGGGACCTTTGTCTGGAAGTTTGAAATAGTCATCACTTTTTTCATTAACAACAAGTGATAATTAACGAGACAGTGTTATTAACATTAGGCTTAGTCATGAAGGTTTTCACTGCTGATGCAGAAGCAGATGGAGTGCCTATTTATGAGTCTTATTACAGGTTAAGTCAACTGCTATGAATGTGTCTCCCAAATGTGCTAAGGGTGTAATTTATTTTCAGCCACAATTAACTTGTTAAAGATTAAAGATACAGTGGCTCAGTAAGGGATAGCTAGTGTATGGCATATTAGGACATTTTAAATACTGCTTTACATGTGAAAGCCATTATGCTTATTAAATTCTTTTTAGCTCAACCTTTTCTCAAGCAAGGAGCTGACAAAACTCTGTGATGTTAGTCCATAAATTTTATGTATGATCATTGTTCATAAGCAGTAGGCATTAGGGGACATATTTTTTGGTTTAGAGCTTTATCACAGAATCATAAAATCACTATTCTGTTTGAGTTGGAAGGGACCTTTAAAGGTCATCTAGTCCAATCCCTTGCCATAAGCAGGGACACCTTCAACTACATCAGGTTGCTCAGAGCCCCGTCCAATCTGACCTTGAATGTTTCCAAGGATGGGCCATCTACCGCCTCTCTGGGCAACCTGTGCCAGTCAGGCTGGTTGGCACGTTTGGTTAGTTGGTGCTGTTTATTAAAAATACAGTGCATCGGCATTCCTGGTGCCCAGAGGCAGGGTCAGACTTTCCAAAAGCATTTAGTGATTTGAAGTGCTTTGATACTTACCTACTTCTTACAGACGTTTTACACACAGTCCTGGGACTAACTCTTTAGTATTATGCTAGCACTGAGACAGCCTCTCCCACCTCAGCAGCTGCTAACTCTATGGGGCGCTAATGTTAGATCCTCTGTAAAAATTAGAAAGATGTTCCCAAGCACATCCTGAATGTGTTCTCGGTCTACGTTCAAAATTGTCATTTCTAGGTAAAACTAAGTACTCCAAACATGTCATGTAAAGCCAAAGCTCCTCTATGACCATCACAAATATGCTTTGAGGCAATTCTAGCTGGACTCCAAATGTAATCGTCATGTGAATCACCAGAATTATTTTGCATGCCACAGTTTTCCCTTTGATGTAGCTGTCCACTTTTCTTTGTGTTTTAAGAGAATGTACATTGTACGCAGACATAAAATTCCCAACACATTCCAAGAGTACGGGCATGTTCCCCAGAGGCTTAGTTCAAATAAGTTTACCAAAGTTTTTATAGATCTACATTAATGGTTCTGGAAAGAATGAAAATACTCACATATTCCCTATGTATTTCTCAAAATTTCTTTTTGATTATAACAATTACATGAGGGGGTTTATCCATGCAGTGGTACAGGAGCAGTACAGAAGAATTTAAAACACCAATGATTACACAAAATAGCAACAGATCATATAATAGCTTCAGCCAACAGCCTTGAAGAAGCAGAATCTTGTAAATATAAAATGAGATTAATATTTTCCCAATGCATATATTTCTTTTTAAATTTAATGATTAGTGAATAATATTTCAAATAGATTAAGTGACCCAGAGTAAAGATTGTTATTAGCATGTCTAATCATATGGAGATTTTTTAATTAATGAGGTTTTGCAATGCTTACAGCAGCAGTTGGTTGTTTAGCCCCTTGAATAGCTTGGACTCTTAACAGATGCTTTTCTTATTATCTTCACATCTGGATTACAGCACAGATACAAATAACAGTGTGGGTCATAGTTAAGGTTGATTCCATTTGTGTTCATCCATCAATGTTTTTTCAACAAAGCTAGCATCTCCTGGAGTTGTAAATTCCCCTGTTTCTTTCGGTCAAATTTGGGAAGTCCGCCTCGGTTAAGGTGTCTCTCAGTGTTGCAATTACATTATGAAAAAGATTGTAGAGCCCCAGTCATAGCAGTTCCAGAGCCACCGTTTTGTCTGTTACAAGGCATGTTGCCTTTTTATTGCATTTCCTTGTCTGCAGTAGGATCTATTAATGAATTACCAGAACTGATCTCATACACTGCTCCATCTTCAGGCTAGCATAATCACATGAAAGGGAACAGTAATTTTGTGTGTGAATTTGGATAAGCAAGGAAGACAGTGGGATTTTTTATACTTGGACTTACTGTGCAGCACCTACAGTAGCTCCTGATGCAGAGCTCCTCTTCCAGCTTTCACTATGTCTGATGTGTGCTCTGTCTTCTGCCTCTGGTATAGGTAAAGATGCATGAACTATGTATTATGCTGAGTTAATATAGTATCTTCAAGTTGTATGCATAATTCGGTGGTATGTTGGCGAATTTTTTTATATGATAGCAGTAGTATTTGACACTCCCTGAAAACTGTTTTTCAAAATGATGATTTCTTTCTTACTTAATAATGCCAGAATTCCAAAAGGTCTCAAATAATGTTTTAGTTTTTGCAATATTTATTTATGTTTCTTCCCCTCTAGGAAATGTTTCCAGACTGCTCACTTCTATTTAGAAGATAATACATCACCTCGAGTGATTTCTGCTCCCCCAGCTCCAATCTTCCCAGTCTCAGGTATTTCTTGTCAACTGTTCTGTGGATTGGTGTTAGCTGTTGGAAGATGCTGCCTCATATGTGTGTGTCCATATGAATTCTTCACATACTGTAACATCTGTAAACCAGAGGTTTGTACCCTCTTGTACTAACAAGCACAGGTGCACATGACGGAGGCAGAGACTAGTGCTACTAATCTTCTCTCCTGTAGGTAACATGGAAGAGAAACATCCTCACTTTACAGAGTTGTCTCAATGATAACGCTGTGCCTTCTAGCCATTTGAGGTGTAGCCTCACTAGAAATGGCTGCTAGTGTAGCCATCTGCGCTACACTAAATAGCTCTAGCTCACTGTCGCAAAGCAGAGGATTACATCAGCAACATATTCTGCTGTATTTCTGCCTTTAATTGAATTTGTCACCTCTGTATAGAACATGACCTATTCTTTTTACCAGCAGGACCAATATATGCCTCATCTATCTGCATTTCATTTGCAATTACATTTTCTTTAATTTATAGATTTTAAAAGCATCGTCACTACTGGTAAAGTTCTCCACGAGCCTCTCATAAAAATTATACATAAGTACAGAATGTTATTGACATCTTCTGGTTCCGGATCCACCACAGTTATTTGGAGAAGCTGTTTCATTTCTTTCCTCCTCAAAGAGTATCAGAGGAGCACATGCAACCCTCTCAGCTTTTTCAGTCTGGGTAGAATGAAAAGTACCTTAAATAGATTAATTCTGCAGCAGATCCCAAGACAAAATCACCCATGAGAAAAAGGATATCTTGTTCCACAAATAATGCTTTTGCAAACTGTGCTATTACACAGGGGGGTGGGTTCCCTTGGAATGACTAAGGGAAGGAAAACCAGCCCTTGTGTAGATAACTAGTAAACACAAGTAATTAAATAAATCCCAAACATTAGACTTCTGTTGTAACGGAATTGTAGGTGTCTTTAAATGCCTCTTGTATTGATTGCTATTGTTAGGAGACACATAACCTTTTTCTAAATGGTTAATAGGCAGGGATATAGCTTGATTTCAGAAAACGTGATTATACGTGAATGTCAAGTGGCAATCATTATAGGAAATCTCTGCTTGTATTCTCTATCATTAATAGTACAACTGTATAGTTTTCTTGCCATTTTTCCCGACCAGATCACCTCAGGGAGATAGTGTTTTCCATTGTCGTAAGACAGAATTACACTTTACAGTTATTCAGAGTGCTTAAAATATGTGTTCCGATGCTGGAGGTTTTCCTTCTGAAATAGTGGCAAATATTAACTTAAAGAGAAAGGTGTTTCTAGCTGACTGAAAGATATGGAAAAAGCTGCAAGCACTGAGGAAATATTTTTGTTTTATTTTGTGTACAGCAGATAGATAAGTGAGCAGTTTTTATGTTATCTATTGCAGTAGTGTTTCAGCAGTGTAATTTTACAACAGTTGAGACAGTGATATAATACTGGCAAAGAGCGTAGAGCAGGAAGAGCATTTTGTAACTGTTAAGTTTATTTTTCTACTATGACTATGACTAAAAACACACTCCACAGATGTCATTATATATTAGGTTTTCCTTTTGTGGGGTTTCATTGGCAGAGATAGAAGAATTGCAGTTATTCACAGAAAATGCCCTGGCACTTAACAACATAATTCAGATGCATTCAGAACACGAATTACAGGGTAATATTAGGACCATTGTCAACTTTTAAGTAGTTTCAAGTGATACCTGCCATTCAGATATAAAATATATTCCTGTGTCAGAAGTGACTGAATTGGGAGAATAGCGTTGGCAAGGAGATAAAACAGTAATTATACCAAACCTGAGATCTTGTTCTCCCTTACTGTCCTCGCTCTTAGGGTTATTTACCTTCCCTTCTGGTTTTGTGTTTGCATATCATTAGAATAAACACTTTATGTCAGGTTTCCTCTCTGAAGTGTGAAAATAGTGTTACACTTCAGCTTCTCTTAGGCTTGACTGGATAAATTCACTTCTTGTATTCAGATCCATTCATGTAAGGGGAAGACCAGATGGATCTCAGTACAAATCAACAAATTCTTGGGAACTAAAAGCTAAAATTATTAGGTGGCCTAAATGCTGAACATCTGTTGATGTAAATAACAGGTCCTTGTTCAATGCTTTTGATGTTTCTTTCTCATATGAAACAGTGATGAAATTACAAATTGTGAAATAAAAATATTTTTAATCAATGAAAAGCTTAAAAAAATATGATTCTTCAGAACCAAAAGTAGCTGAAATAATTTCATCCTTTAACAGGTAATTAACAGAACAGATGACTTTGTTTACATAGCGTATTTGCAGGAAAGAGAAGATTAAAAGTCCCAAAGGCTTTTGACATGATCCCTAATGAATCTTCTAGACAAGAGTGATTTTTTATATTTGTATAAAGTAAAAAAGAGATGTCCTGAAATATAAACATCATATGGAAAATTTAGACTGAGGATCAGGACCAGTTGCATGAATGTATCGGTTGAGATTGTAGCTATTGTCTTTGTGGCTATCCAAAAAGTCTTAAACTTAAATGTTTCACTTAAAACTTGGAGGTATAAAGCCTGATGTGAAAGTTTGCAGTCAATACTCTCAGGATCAGACATTATCAGTAGGTAATCATAGAGTCAAGGGGAGAATGGGGTAAGAAATCCCTACTGGAAGTACTCTGTAATGCAGTAAAAGATGAAAATTATTTGTTGTTTCCTTTGGATACCAATGCAAACATGCGACACAATTTAAAACTATACTACTGGCATAATGCTGCATTAATTTAGTAGGCTTGGGACTATGTGACTAGTCCACGTATTGTATCAGGGTCCCAGTGCAACACTAATCAGCCTAAAGCACTCAGAGGACTGCCTGATCATTTTTCTTTACGAGTATTATTCAGAGCTCTGCTCGTACCCTCTCCCTTTGAACATCTTATAGCAAACCGCTAATCCTCCCATTTCCCCTTGACTTCACAGGGAGTTCTGAGTGCTCTTCAATTTACAGACAAGCTCAACACCTTGCAGAATCAGCACCTTGATTTGGGGGGCTTAAAGGCAGCAAGACCTAGCAGGGCATTTTATACATCTTCTTTCCAAATCATGTAGAAATGTATACGTGTTAGAGAACGATTTTAGAAATATTAATTGTGTTAAAGAGTGGTTTTATTTTTGTGGGAGTTGTATATCCAAAGTTCATGCCAAAAATTCTATTTCAGGATGTTGTGTGGACTGCCTACATATAAACTTCTTTATATGTCACTGGCTTTTTTATTCTTCATAAATATATTTTTTGTCTTTTCCCACCCCTAAGATGATGTTGGAGCAATTCCAATAAAGCATTTTCCAAAACATGTTGCAGATTTACATGCAAGTAATGGTTTTTCTGAAGAATTTGAGGTATGGCTCTGTGATGTCATCTTTCTTCTTATTACATACAGATAATGTTAAGTTTAAGTGCCTGGAAACAAAGAACTGGACATTACATTCTGACTTGGGGACTAATTTTGTAAATGCATGTAAATATGAGTAATGTGAGCACAGTAAGGACTGTTTATGCATAAAGACTAGGGAGCTTAAAAGCTAACAGGGCTGGGATGCAAATGGGAATCTTTATCATTGTGATAAAACAGTAAATGATTATGTGAATAAACTATACAAAGATAATGCAATCTATATGGTTTATCAGATATAGTTGCAGTTCTAAAGCTTTTCCAACACTAATGCAAATTGAATTTTGTAGAGGCTACCCACATTACTAGTTCCATTTACAGAGAAAAAAAAATTTGAAGTAGTAATGAGTATATGTGGCAAGACTTTTGATTAACAGGGGAGCTAATGTAGTCTTTATATGGGGTAGTGAAAGCTTTACAGTTCCTTTCCTAAAGTATATGGTTCATAAGTATATGGTTCAAAATTTTGAAACAGGCTCTCATTATTTTATGTTACTATCACCATATGTAACTAATGAACTTCATTGTTTTTCACATTCATATGCATTACAAGCAATTTAAAGATAGATGTGTTCTAAATCACATAAAATAAACATAAACCCAAACTCTGTAATTAAAGCTGTGCTATTAAAGTTCTTGACAAGTGATTTCTAACAAACCCAGGTTTTTAATTGATCCCTGTTAATTTAAAATATGATTGTTGCATTCCTGCTGCAAAAACAACAAAACTGAAAGTAAAAAATTTCATAGTTTTGCAGCTTTTGCTTTTGTTTCGCTAGCCAATGTATTGTGACCTAATGGACCAAAAATTCCACGTCATTCACCTAACCTTTTTCATTAGCATTTCTTCTCCAATTCATTTAATATTCAAATATCCATCTGATTGTGGGACCAAACTGGTAAATACTTGTGCATGTCCAGTACGTGTTCATATGTTACTGTCGGGACTGGGCTCCAGCTAGGCTGGCTGTTAATAGCAGCAGATGTTGAAGGACTGTGTGTAAATACAGTGGTAACAAAGTTCTTTCACTGCTAGTGAGGACAGCTAAACAGAAATCAAATTGTTCATCCTAAATTGTTCTTTTCCAAAAATTGTTCTTTTCCTAAATTACAGCAGTGAACCAAAGACCAGATATACTACATCTCACTGAGCTATACCTGCACCATCTGAAATATTTCAAGCTTTTTTTAACTCTTACAAAAACCTCAGTGTCCTCAACATTTCTTGGAGACCCTTTTTGACTTTACAGGCTACACCAGAATTTATGTCCTGGTCCTTTCTCTACCAAAAAAGAAATCAGAAGATATGCAAAAATTGAAATACAGACATTGTCTTTGCAGAGTCAGCGTACATTTGGAGAGTACAGGGGGGGTTCAGGTTTTTTATTCATATTACTACAAAACAACTCATATTTAAAATCTAATTTACAGACTGGTCATATATATATTCAGACTTCTCTATATATATTTAAATAGCTGAAGGTGATTAATATTGAAATAAATCCTAAAAAGTGTTGGGAAACATTATTATACTACTTTTAGTAATGACAACCTATTTCCTAGTTAACAGTGTGGACCTTATAAATGCTTGAGTTTCTTGTCAGTTACAGCAATCAATGAAATAAAATAAATTAATTTTGTGAGCCTTAATAGATTTTGTGCCTGTCTTCTCAGCCCTGTTTCTCTCTTTATGAAAAACATGGGGTTCGTTGAGAAGCTGGTGGCAGAGAGAGGGCTGTTGTGCTGCCTTGCTGCGGTGAAGGTTTTACCGCTGAACGCAGAGAGAGCAAGAGCATTCCACAGAGAAACTAATGCAGTTATAAGGACCAATAGCAAATCAAGTGAACAGTTAAATATATAGATAATCTGGCTAAAGTCAGTGATGTTGTTCATATGTATAAGCTTTCACCAGCCTAAGTCTACCATTAAAGCCAAAGATAGGAAAACAGATGCCAGTATTTTAACAAAAAAATTACCTCTTGTTTCCTTTATGAGTTATGTCAAAATATTTAGCTTTGTTGTTATTATGGAGATATATATTGCATGACCATAACTGTTTTCCATATAGTAATTGTAATTTATATAAACACTTTTATCCATTTGTTCTGTGCTGTGGAATTTGATTTTTTTTACTTTTTTTGCATTCATTCCCTCATTAGACACTGAAAGAGTTTTATCAGGTAAGGAATTATTTCACTGCATTTTTTTTTTTTAGCAATGAAGTAGTTGTAAAATATAGATAATCGGGTGTAAGGTTGTGGTTCTTTTTGTGCTGACTTACTGTATTTTAAGACATTTTACTGATCTTAATACTTACTAAAGTATGACATACATATTTTTTTTTCAGGAAATACAGAGCTGTACTGTAGATCTAGGTATTACCTCAGACAGCTCTAATCACCCTGACAACAAGAATAAGAATCGATACATAAACATTGTTGCCTGTAAGTAAACATTGGTGTTTTCATTACAAAATAATTATAGACAAGTATAGATTTGTATATAGATAGATTTCCCCCTGTACTCAGCACTGGTGAGGCCCCACCNATTAGAAGGGAAAAAATACACCGAAAGCTCTGTCTACTGTTCAGCAAAATGCTTGGAGAGGAGTAGCATGAGATTTCACATCTCTTCAAGTTAGTCCTCTGGCATTCTGCTGCTTTGAGGAGCATGTGTTAGCAAGATGTATTTGTGTCTTCTGTGATGACCCAAAGGGAGTTGGGAGATTTCATTATAATGCCATTATAAAGCCAAAGAAGCTGTGTTTTGATTGCCAAAATTAATCCATCTTTGATCTGGAATAATGATGATTTATCCTCTCTAGGAGCTTCACAATCCCTGGATATATTTACTGCCATATATAAGCATAAATGTACTGTTTTCATGTTATATTGTGCCCTGCCACAAGGTAATAGATCAGCTTCATTAGCCAGAACACGTGTTTTCCCATTGCATCGCCCTTCTTCACTACCCCAGATTTTTCTTTTCTGAAACACATCTATTCAGTTCTGTTAATCTCTCTTTGAAGCTGTTGCCACTGGGCTCTTGATCATTTTGATGGCTTAATATATTTTTCTTAACTCTCTATAGTATTTCAGCTTTGTTCTGATAACAAGAAGCTCTAAATTAAATGTATGTTCAGCATTTGGCATCACTAGAGCTTACTAGGAAAAGAGACAGAATCAGTCCATCTGGCAGAAGACAATGTAAACCAGCAGCAAGAAATCCCATTCCGCCTGGCTGAAGATACCTCTAGAGGGACGGGGATTTTCCTTTGCCACTCTGTGTTTGTACCTGATCATACAAAGGTGCTAACCAGGGGCTCTTTTATTGAAGGGCAGTGGGCAAGCAACCTAGGGCAGCTCAAATAGCAAGAATTGTCCTGTGCAACTGACTCGGGTCTCTAGCCCTTATAATCGGTGCATGCTAAAGAAAGCATCAGGTCTCCCTGAGGCAGCCACTGCCGAGGCTTTTCAGCTGACCAGCTTCTCCGGGGTCCCATTGCTCTCTAGTCTCTGCTCTTTAACTTGGAATTAATGTGCCTAAACACTGGTGCCTACTGTCATTTGAGACATCCCACTGTGCAGTCATGACACAAAACTTAAAGAAGACTTGTGCCCCTTCACAAGCAGCAGGTGGAGGCTGTAGGGGAATGTGTCACGGGGCCTAAAATGACCCCAGGTGCTGCAACTGAATTTTTGACTCCCTTGTATCCTTTGGTTCATTACTTTATTTTTCTGCAAACCAGAATTTTGAATCTGATTCATAGGTAAGCACAGGATGTTTGCATATGTGATTGTCACTGTATTAGTCTTATGGAATGTAAAACTCCATTTCACTATTTTTAAAAAAGATTTCTTGTAGAAAGAATATAATTCTTGCAGAAAACTATGTTTATTTTCTCCCTTGTTTTACTACAGATGATCATACTAGGGTTAAATTAGCACAGCTTGCAGAAAAGGATGGAAAACTGACTGATTACATTAATGCCAACTACGTTGATGTAAGTGCCTTTTTCTGTCTGCCAGCCTATTTGTCTGTCACCCTTTTCTGTAATAACTGATGTATGGAGGTGAATAGATTTAATTTAAAAAAATAGTATCACAATATTACAGATTTTGTTACAAAAGCCTTTAATGGTCTAAGTTAATCCTACAAATTTAGAGCACAGTAAAACTCCAGTTCTTTCTTGAACCCATCTTGATATTGTAGCAGCTGCAGTTTAGTGAAGAGCTTTATGAAGCACAAACTGTTCTGTCACTTCTGAGTCGTTTTAGAAGCATTTCGCATCTGAATGTTTGTTCTTTTATACATTTTTGGTAAGTGGTTAATTCTTCTGTCTGAGATAATCTCATGAGAGGAAGATGCCATTTGGCCGAGGGCCTCACCAATGTACCATTTATTCAGTTTTTGTTATCTAGTAATTTACATGTGAATGATCTTGATTCGTTTTTTAAACCACTATCATAACAGATGTCTCATAATCACTATCATGTCAACATTCTGCCGTAACACAGGCACCTGAACATATATCATATTTGTTGGAGTGATAAACATTGACATAACAGTTGCATTCATGTCATCTGGTACCACAGGGTTTCTGCAATTTGGATAGTTACAAATTCAAAAGTACTTACAAGCTTTTGAGATTCTTTAAAAATAGATACATAAAATGTCACGTACTCCTCCCAACCTCCTTTTGCTCGCGGACTGTGATTTGACAAGTGTCATTTGTTATATTTCAATTTAGGGCTACAACAAGCCAAAAGCCTACATTGCAGCTCAAGGGCCACTAAAATCGACAGCAGAAGATTTCTGGAGAATGATATGGGAACATAACGTAGAAGTTATTGTGATGATAACTAATCTCGTCGAGAAAGGAAGGGTATGAGTGCCTTTGTCTATTACTTATTTCTCTGATGCTGATAGATCTACCTCTAGCAGACTCCGTTCTCTCTTTAAAAATCTGTTTTAGGCATTTATTGAGCAAAAAGCAACAGTTTGTAGTAGTTGTTTGTACTAGGATTGGCTATAGAAGTATAAAGTTGAGGATTTGCAGTATGAAACTAAAGAAAACATTGCAACTCAATTGTCAAGAACAAGTCTTGAAAATGCCATATTCTAACAACAACAAAAAATTGCCCTATACTTAAAAAAGGACTTCTTGTATATATTTAGTAGTGGCCAGACTGCGCCACATTCTGCTAGCAATCTGCTCTCCACCATTTTCTTTCTCAGGGGTCCCCTAGACCCTGGAAAGAAGGCGGCCATAGTTCAGGCTGCTCCCTGTTAACATCCCGTGGGACCCACAGTTCCATTTCTTCTACATGACTAGATGCACATTTGTCCAGTGAAACAAAATGAGGTCAAACCCCATCACAGGGGGTGTGTGTTTCTGGTTGTGTGATGGGAGTATGCGTGTCCCCTGAGGTCACATGAGGAGACATTGCATCACACTTGCCACATACTGGCAGCAATGCCTAAAATGCATGTAAGTCTGGTCATATAACCTATTAAGCATCTATCAGATGATACAGACACAGCAAATGCAAGCGAGGGTTACGCTGGGAGTACCACTTCATTTGTAATACCATGCAGAAAACATGTACTCTTCTAGTACTCCTAGAGAAGGCTATATGGCTACCCAACCATATGGCTGGACATCACAGCTCTCTACCACATATTCTGGCCACACACAAGCTCACTCTTACCCTTACTGATCAGATATAGGTATACTCTGGCCATGTGATGAACTAACCAAAAGCCACATACCGCTCTACTGACTTGAATGTATTCCTGTTTTTCCTGTAGATTATCTGTTATTTTCTTTAGATTTTAGAATGCCTATAGAATGGCAAGTTCCACAATATTAGAGATCTTTAACTCTGATAGTATGATTTAAAACTCTCTTTGTTGGAGTATTACAAATAAAGAGCGTCTTTGCACAGTCGTCTCTCTTTACAACATAAAATAGCCATTGTTTGTTCTCTTAACGCTAAAGATCATGTCTATTATAAACTGGGTATATTGAGAGTCTCTGTACGGTTTTGTGGTTGACTGTTCTTAAATTTGAATATTTCAGCTTGCTAGTTTGACATTTGTTTTCTATCTCTTTTTCTCTCTTTTTCATACACTTTCTAACAGAGAAAATGTGACCAGTACTGGCCTGCCGAAGGTAGTGAAGAATATGGGAACTTCTTGGTTACTCAGAAGAGTGTTCATGTCCTTGCCTATTACACTGTGAGGAATTTTACTCTTAGAAACACCAAGGTCAAAAAGGTTTGTGGCATCCTGAAAGCATAGTTTGGGCAAAAGGGAGTGTTAAAAGTTGTTCCAAATATTTGTTTAAGGCAGTCGGCAGCTCTTTTCTGTTGTATAGGCAAAGCTGAATTCTGTAGGTCTCAGCCAGCCAAGGTGCTCATCAACTTCAGAGCTAATTTGACCAGATCAACAAATTAAGGAGATACTGGCCTGTAGTATAGTACTGGTGTGAAGTAGGACCATCAGGGATCACACCAGAGAGATGATTTGGACTTTGCCTGCCTGGTGAGCAGGAGGATACATTTTCAGAAATAGAGCAGCTAGTAGAAAATATAGTATGTATTAAATCATCCACCTAAGCTATCAGTTCTCCTTTTTAAGGGCTAAATTTTTACACACACACACCCCCGCAAAACAGGTGAATCCACAGAGGTGAATCAGAACCAGCGTGCTCTCAGCTCAGCAGTGTGACATTGGCTACTTTGAGGGGCATTCTGAAAGCGTAATTTATTTCAGCCATCTAAATGTTAGACATCTAGTCTCTCGGCCTCCGTGTACTGAAGTACAGCACTTACTGCCAAGTAATTTATTCTGCCTGGTTTAGGAGCCAATCTTTGAATGAGATGACCTGCTGCCTGAAGGTATCCCCGCCTCTGAGTTTCCGTTGAGGGAGGGAGCTTAGAAAAGCAGCCTACACAAGGCCACTTCCCTTGTAGATCACTAAAGCTGGATGAGGTGAATCCTTCCCTGTCCGTCCACCCGGCAGAGGAGCAGAGTGGCAGAGCTAGCTGGTGACTCTTAAGAGCAGCTATAATTTGTTATCCCTCTAGTGCTCTTAGCCTTTCTCTGCGCCTTTCTAAGGGACATTTTCCCATCCAGTGAGCAAGCTGATGGGACAGAAGCACTGGCCCTTCTTCTTCTTTTTGAAAGCTGGAATATGAATTTGCTGGAATTTGAAAATGCTGGGTGGCATGTTGTTAACTAAATACGGAAAATACTAATTCAAGAACTATCAGTTAGGGAAATAAAATTTTGAAGGGTTGCCTTTCAGATGCGGGCTGCTTACATATGGGGTTTTTTTTCTGTTGCAGGGTTCCCAGAAAGGGAGGTCTAGCGGACGTATAGTAACTCAGTACCATTATACCCAGTGGCCTGACATGGGTGTTCCAGAGTACACGCTGCCCGTTCTCACCTTTGTGCGGAAGGCATCGCATGCCAAGCGCCACGCTGCCGGGCCTGTTGTGGTTCATTGCAGGTGTGGGTTTTACTGTCATAAGGTTCACTCCGCTTTTATTTTGCAGAAAAAAGAAATTTTCAGTGGTGGGTTAAGCAAAAATTTCACTTGCACGATTAACAATTCCTCATGGAATAAAGGACTAATTTCTTAGCTGATATTTCTGTCCTTGGTAAGGCCAACTAATCAACTGTCTGGGCCACTTCTATAAATCTTCATAATGGCTGTAAACAATATGATGCTGCTCTGCACTATGTTCTTTTTTTTGCAAAAATGCTTTTCTTTTTACTTTTTTTGCACATTTCTATACCACTCTATCAATTGCTGTGAGCTTACCGGTGACATACATAGCAGTAATTGTTGCATTTCTGCAAATAAATCATTAGGATGTTTTTTGGCTGATACTTTCTTTGGTGCAGGGATACTCTGTACTCCTCAGAGGAGCTCTGTCCACAAAAGAAGACTCACTCTATTCCTGGCTGAACTACAACTCTGCTGTTTTTTAACATTACTCTGCGCTCTGGCAGTCATTTGCACTGGAGGAGCATTCTGGGGAACGGTTTGAGGTCTGCATGTGCTCATGTGCCGCAGCGTGCAGGCAGGTGTTCTGTCGGTGCTCACTAAAACTGGGCAGCTCAGGGAAAATTGGTTAAAAAGGGCTTGTAGGGCCTGGAATGACTTCACAATGCCCGTGAAGGACCGGGTTATTGTAAAATATATAAGCAGGTTCTGGTTTTCCACTGTAGTACCTCACCTTTGATGGAACATTTGGAAAGAGAACCTCCTCATGAATTCTGTCCTTCTGGAGCTGACTCTGAGGAAGCCAACAGGTAAAGTCGTCTCACAAATGCTGCAAATGAAGATATTTTATTTCTGAGATGATCTAATCTGACTGAAATCTGTTTTTAGCTTGGAAAATGAAAATTCCACATTTCGCTTGTTCTGCTGCTATCTACATCCTGCCTGTTCTTGGGAAGTTCAAAATAAAAAGTTTCCCCAAAATGCCAAGTCTGAGATCTATGCCAGCAAGCTGACAAATCAGCAATACATTATAAGTAAAATGAATTGAGTTTTTAAAAAATGAACCGTGGTAAGTTGTGTGGCTTCAGTCAGACCTCTCCATTGGGTCATAGGTATAACTCACCTCTGTCTGTTGGCAGTTTTATTCGGCTTTTAGTTCACCTGTCCCCATGCACTATCGAATTTCAAAGGAGTCATCTCATGTTAGAAATGTAACTTCTATTTATCTTTGCAGGCTATTTGGAGGACACATATGAGGAATGTCATGAAACTTTTTTTAGCTGTGTTTATGTTCTGATACTTTTCATGTTTTGTCTTTCATAACAAGTACCGATGGTGTCTGGTAATCTTTATACTTTTTTTTGTTCAGTAGTGTGTTGATAACCTGGACCTTTCAGTTTTATATCCCATTTATTTAGCCCATTTGTTACAGCAATCTGAGCTCACACTACCCATGCTTTGTGCCACCTCTAGAGGAAATGAGGTGACTGACTTAGCACGTATGTGCGTGCATCTGCCTGTAAGGGACCGTGCAGCCCCAGCACAGTGCTTCTGTCCAGCTGCATGTACCAATACGCATAATGTTTCCTCATTAGAGGGGAATTACAACTGACTAATTCCCATATACGATTGGATAACAAAAAATGACCTCTTGCCCTTGTACTCCCTACCCAGATATTTTACGAAAGAAAAAGTTGAGTTTTAATCTTACGATACAGCTGGTTTTATGCTAAATGAGTCAGAGTTCATAACAGGAGTGAGTTGATTAACCCTTTCTTCTGCGTCTTCCTGTTTTAAGAAGGGTTTCAGCCATTGCTTGCCCTCTTAGCTGTATCTGCAGAGCACTAAGCTTTTTCTTTTACAGATGTACCTTCAGCAGCTCTGCCACTTCCTGGGGTTTTCCTCAGTCCAGTCTTTTTGAAATCTGTATCTGTAATGGGTGGCATAATGCAACTTTCCCTTTAAAGTGATGTGTGTTTCAACATAGAAGAACTCGAGCACGTGAAGTGTGCCCAAATGCTTACATATGCCAGGCTTTCTAGGTATACTTGACAAAGTATCCTAAGGAATATCAGAAGCCTGAGAATTGCAGACCTGCAGGAAACCCCTTAGTTCTGTTTCAATTGGAACTTTAAAAATCGTTTGAGGAAATGATCTTTAGATCTATTCTTGCGCAAAGAAAAAGATGAGTTGAAAAGATTTTTCTTTATTACCAGCCTTGAAGTTTTAGCAAAGTATATCATATACTAAAACAATTTGCGGAGGAAAAATCTTCCTTACACACCAGTTTGTTGAAAAAGCTGTGTAGAAGAAACAGTTATTTCGATTATTGTTTTACTTCAGGCTCAAGACTGGTTTTTTGTTTTGTAGTGCTGGTGTTGGAAGGACAGGCACATACATAGTGTTAGACAGCATGCTGCAGCAAATTCAGCATGAAGGGACAGTCAACGTGTTTGGATTCTTAAAACACATACGTACCCAAAGGAACTACTTGGTCCAGACTGAGGTAAGACTAAAATACATATAGCGAGAGGCTGTTACAGACTATTTCTGTTTGTAGGGGGAGAGATTATACAGTCCTGCTTTTGGCACCGCCAGACAGACTGGCAGCCAGTCACCAGACTGCATTTTGCTTCCCTTGTTTGTATAGAGACATCCCTCTAGGCTTGCTTAGAGCAATACACTGGAAATTACCTATCTGTGGGCTCTTGTCTCTTTATTGGGAAGAACTCAAAAGAGAGAAAGTCTGTACAAATCATGCTTCCCAGAGTAGCACTTTCTTGGCAGGGCATGCTTTTTTGCCATAGATTTTTTTAAGGAAACACCATTGTCAGGTGTTCAGATCTTCTGCCTGATCAAACAGTTGATATCAGGTAATGAAAGGTAGGGAAAAAAGCTGTTTCAGACAGATGATTATCTATAGCTGCTTTAAACTGAAGATTATCTATAGAATAGTGAAAGCCCAGAAGAAAACAATAAAGACAACAGCAGGGCATTTGAAAGTCTATTTCAGGTCTCAGGAACAGTTGGTTAGATGTCCCAGTGCCTTTCAATAGAAATAAAGTAATCAACAACAGCATGGGCACTTGTTCCAAAGGATGTGAGACTGAAAACAGAGGATAGCAGTAAGAATTGGGAGTGATCACTTTATTGCAAGAAAGGCGGGGGGAGTCGCATAACAAGCTGACCTGAAAATTTGACTCAAGGCTGTGCTTGCGTTTTTAACTCTGTCCTGTGAACACGAGATACCACGGGTGGTGGGGATTTGGTATTATATCGTTTATGCACTGCATGCGTAGTTCAGCGGTGCTTGTAAATGTGTATTGTCACTGCGGAGGGACAGCCTTCTCTGTCAAGGATGACTTTTGAGAAAACTCCCCTGCAGCAGCGCGCTGTGAAGGAATACTGACGGTGTCAGAAGCGGCAGCTTAGCCAGAGGTGTCCAGGGGAGTCTGGAAATAATTAGAGCTTGGATGTTTGGTTTTATTTTCCTAGGAACAGTACATCTTCATTCACGACGCATTGGTCGAAGCGATACTCAGTAAAGAAACAGAAGTTCTTGAGACTCACATTCATGCCTATGTGAATGCTCTCTTGATACCTGGACCAACGGGAAAGACCAGACTGGAGAAACAATTCAAGGTGAGCTCTCCAAGACAGTAACACAAAAAGCTTGCAAACTTGAATGACTTAAAAGCAGGTATCTCAGCACAACTTTAATTATCTTTCTCTATCTAAAATTTAACTGCTGAGTCTAAATTCAGAGCAATGTAACAAATGCATGCAGTCAGTTGGGACAAACGAATTACTGGCATACTCTTAAAGAAGGAATTAAAAAAAAAAAAAAAGCCATAAGAAATAGGCCAGTAAGTAGATTTTGGAAAATATCTAACGACATGCCTTTGCACAAAGATCCCAAAGGTAAAACAACATTCTGGAAAGATGTCACTCTGGCAAAAATGTCATGAGCTGTACTGGTCAGTCAGCATTATTCCCCTCAGTGTACAGCACTGGCTAGAAGACAGACTCCACCTCAGCAGGCGATAAGTGATAAGCTGTGGTGCTTGCAGATGTGGAGATCAGTGTGTACATGCACAGTCGTTCCAGTCACCCAGAGAAAGAGCAGACCCAGCCAGGTAACAGCCCATAATCTATGAGAGAAGCAGCTCATTGACTCCTCGGGAGCATAGGGAGTCCAGCTCACTCACTGCATCACTTATAGAGGAAACACAGAAAATCCTACCTTTTCAAATGAATTTGAATTCAGAGAACTAGATCACATTTAAATGTTTTCAAGATTATGTGGCAAAACAGACTTTGCTCTCCCTAGTTCAATAGGAAATGAATGATGATAACCTTTCCCTCTAAGGATTTTAATTCTAAGGAGGACTGCATGGGATAGCGTGTATTCTTTCTACAATTAGCTATTGGATCATAAATAAAAAACTTAAGCAGATAAGTCTGTAGATAATGTCAGTACATACTGAGGCTATGAAAATATTAATATATCTATTTTCTGAAGAACATAAGTCACATAGGCAAAGTGACTAGTATTTCTTCAAGATAATGAACAATATAGAACAACAGAATAGGAACAACATACCAAAGGATTTCACAGTTTGCTGCCACCCTGGCTTGAACGATCTGACAGCGATGCTTCCTGTTGTTTCCTGGGCAAAAGTAGGGACTCTTATCTCAGCTATCATGTGCTTGGAGAAATAAACACCCCACCTTTCCTACACAGATGAAAGAATAAAACATATAAAAGAATAAAACAGAGTGTGTAAATACATATAAACACAGAGTGTGCAGTGCAACTTGCAGGAGCCATATAGGGCTTCAATTTCAAGAGCTTAAATATTATCAGAAAGGGACATGTCTCATTAAATCTCATTTTCTTTTGCAGATAAAATTATTACAATAATAACAAAAATGTGGTGTCTTGTTTTACTGCGGAACTGTTTCAGATGAACAAAAATTGTGATCTAATTCGATTTGATGGAACTTCCCTGGTGTGATATCTGTTTTTCCAAAGCAGGCAGCTTCTGAAAGCAACACACGCCCAGCCCAAAACATCACAGAACAGTCTTTTGAATTCTTTTGAACATTCTGATTAATCTGGTTGATTTTACTGGCAATCAAAAAAAAAAAAAAACAAACCCAAAATACAACCCTAAAAACTAGGAAAAACCTGCTTTCCAAGCTTATTTCCTGCCTAAGTAGTATATATACAGCATTGTGGTGTATATGCATATATATACTTATTCCTTCTTATACTCCTGTTTATTTGTATTAGCTGAAACAAGTAAATCAATGAGACCCAGGTCAGTCCTATTTTCCTCTCACAGGTTTGGACAGAAAATCAGGAAGCTCCTGACTGGGATATCTAGAGATGCCTCACATCAGGAGCTATACTGTCTATACAACAATGCAGATTTTTTCTGCTCAGGCATTTACTGGTTTCCACAACTTTAAAGTTACACAAACAGCTATGCAGGCAGAATGGAAGTGACACCAGGATGGCAATGAGCACTGGGGGGCTGGACATGGGAACAACAAAAGTGGCATTTCCTTCAAAGACATGCTTATCAGTCTAAGGCTCAAGAATCATTTGAGCTGGTAAAACAGTGAAGAAAAAAGATTCTGATGACTTGCTAAGTAGTTTGGCCAGATAAGTAGATACCTAAAATTGAGACAGCTAACCTGCAATATGAGCACCCCTCTATTTAATGCAGCTAATGAAGGAATGGCTTTCCTACTGTGACCTGATTTATTTTTGTTTTTAACTTCATTGTTTCAGTTACTGAGCCAGTCTAACACACAGCAGTGTGATTATTCAACTGCCCTCAAACAGTGCAACAGAGAAAAGAACCGAACTTCATCCATCATTCCTGGTGAGCTGGTTCAAATCGGCTTCTCTGGGTGGCAAAAAGTTTCTGAACTGTGTGTGTCAAACCTTCGGTCTTTCCTCAGTGAGAACTGAAGACATCTGCATGGGTGTGGAGCAATGTTCTGTAAAGTACTTTTACTGAAGGAATTATTTAAGTACGAAACATAGGAAAACAAAATAGATAACACTTTATCCCGATTGGTGGAACTTAGTGTTATCGTTCCTATGAGAGATGTGAGATAATTGCTATAATATATGAGTCATTGCAACATAGGTACTACTGCATTACTTTTTTTTACAGTGGAAAGATCTAGAGTGGGTATCTCATCCCTGTCTGGTGAAGGGACAGACTACATCAATGCTTCCTATATTATGGTAAGTCAGTTAACGGCATTGGTGAAAAACGATGTCGCGTTGCGTAGCTGCTTTCAGAGCTGCCAGGTGTCTGAGTTAAGGTGGCACAGTCCTGACTCTGAAAGCTCCTTTCTTCCATCATTCTCTCTGCCTGAAAGAGTTATTTCCCCCAGGAAGTGTTAGTACTGTTATTACTGGTTTTAAGCTGGGTTAAGTGCATTGCATTATAGTGATCTGTAGAACCAGAAATCTCATCATAGTTTTAAAAACTGGTGAAGGTAAATGCCTCCTGGGGAAGGATCTTTTGAGATAAACTAAAAGTGTTAACTAACAAGTTAGTTTTTAATGCCTGAACTGTGGTTTGCCTTCCTACCTGCTCATCTTACAGAGCTTTTGTAGCTGGCATAGCCCAAGGCACCATAGTTCATCAGCTTTCTGTTATCTTTTTTGTTCCCTGGGTTTTCTTCATCTCTTTTCCCCTTCATTAGCTGAGAGGGAGGACTAAATGCTTCCTGGACATTCAGGAAGGAGATGGGAAAGCTCCCTGCAGTGCTGTTTATAGTGTGATCCTTCATCAAGTGCATTAGTGCAAAAGAGCTGTCTTTTGTGGTAAGAACTTCATCTGTGACACCTGGACAAATTAAGAGACCGCTTGGGATTTTTGCAGATCTTTCAAGTATTTGTTTCAGGTTGCCAGCTCCTCTAGAAGTCTGGTTAATGTAGAACAACTAGCACGTGTGCCTGAGTTAACGTATTTTCCTTCGGAGTTGACTGTTCAATTCTCCGCTGATTTCTTTTGTCTTTTTTTTCTGATCAAATTTTTCAAAGTTTTAAAAAATTTCTCAGTGTAGTTGATTTTATTCTTTTCATCTAGAAAATACTGCAGTGAAAGTTTTATATTCTTCTAATATTCTTCTTGCAGGAAGCCAAAGCAGACAAGCCTGCAATGTATTTTCTGGGCTTCTGGATCTGTCCACTAGAAGCTTCCTTTAAGCGTTAATAGTTGGGCATCAGTTCTGAGTCTGTTGATCTTGTTTTGCAGGGTTATTATCAAAGTAATGAATTCATTATTACCCAGCATCCCTTACTGCACACTATCAAGGATTTCTGGAGAATGATATGGGACCATAATGCCCAGCTAATAGTCATGCTTCCTGATAGCCAGAATATGGTAAGATTCATGGGCGATTGTTGTGGGTTTACATATGAATTTTATTAGTATTACCATTTTGAAATATACAGGATAAGAGACAATATCTTGGATTTTGTAAAAAACAATTAAAAATCAATAATAACTGTACTAAGTGTAAAATCCCTGAATCCTCTAGTGGAAATACGGAGATCCTTGTCTGAGCAGATCACAACTGGCATGAGAAACTGTTAAATCATTCCTGTATAATTTATTAAAAGAGCCAAACAGCAGAAGTAACCTTTGTGCAAGGTTAGTTTTCGCTCCAGGACTTTTACTTTAGTTGTAGTATGCCTTCTTCAGCCCTTATTAGGTAAGGGGAGAAATATGAAGTTGTCTCTTGTGCTCGTCTCCTAAAGTTACAAATGCTTAGCAGGGATTTGTCTGACTCTAAACAGCCAAGGAACCTCAAGTGTTCATCCTGCCTGTGTAATTTAATAACAAATTAATATGTTATTCACTTAGTAGAAATGCAGGAATATCTGAGAGCTTTTAGGTTGGTACTTAGAGAAATCTTGAGGTGTGAGAGGGCATCCTGTTTGGTAATGAGTTTGGAGGAAAGCCATGCAAATGCTTTGGAGAGTCTTGCATGATTGGAAAAACACCTACAACCAAGACAATGGTGGGGTTTTTTCCGCTCATAAAGAGTTTTATGAATGTTACACTTCCTATAAAACAGACAGATTTTTAAGTTAGCCCTTGTAATAAGGGAGGTTGTTTTGCTAGTTCATTATGATCCCAGTAAGAAAGGCACTCAGACTTTGTAAAGTATCATTTAAAATGCTATTTATTAGACCTAACATGATAAAGGAGAGCATAGCGTAGATAATCTTACATCCCTTCAGATACTGGGAACCCCAGGTTGTGCAGCATTGAACGTATCGCTGATCCAGGTACATCACGCCATACAGCTCCCCTCCATGGAAGGGTTACCCCCGTTTTGGCTAGTCAAGCTATTAAAGGATTTTCTTAAAAGAAAACAACCCTGTTCATCATTTCTGCTGTCAAACAGAAAGGATGTTCTTACGAGAACTTCTTGCTGCACTTTTAGATAACCCCAAGGCCACACAGGTGGCGTGTTTATAGGTATGGAGTGAGAGCTGCCCACAGGCTCCTCTGTTACGATCCCCCACCTAAATTTCTCCCCTTGCCATGGGCTATGGGCAGCACGACACAGCCTGAAGGCCAGTCTGGACCGGTGGCACAGCCCAGCACATGTTGGCTGTTACGTGGGTCACTGTCTCCACAGGGTACAGTGATCTTCTGGTCAGGATCACTACAGAGATGTCTGAAAACCATCACTTGTGACGTTTATAATCCCACTCAAATTTTGATTTGTCGATTTAAATCTAGCTGGCTGCATTCATTACCTATGTGAAACATTATTTATTATGCTGGATTAAGTTTTATTTTAAGAGCTCAACATTACTTACTGTTGTGGCTTCTTTTGTTTTTTTCCTGGAGGCTGAAGATGAATTTGTGTACTGGCCAAACAAAGATGAGCCTATAAACTGTGAGAGTTTCAAAGTTACTATGATTGCTGAAGAACACAAATGTCTGTCTAACGAGGAGAAGCTCATAATCCAAGACTTTATTTTAGAAGCTACACAGGTAACACTGTCATAAACATGTAAGTCAGGACTTGATTTGTTAAAGGTAATGCCTACGTTTTGTTACATTTTCTTTGGTAAATGAGTGGTAAAATTCCGTGTCCTTGAAGCACCCAGGGAGGGAGTAATCTCTATAGGTAATGTGGTGACACTGGGAATAGGGTAGTCCAAGCTCCACAGCAGTGGGATTCTGTGTCTGGAGGCTGGAACTGGACTGGAACAGCATGAAGGATGAGAATAAAGACAGTCAATTTTTTACCAAATTGATTTATGCTTTTTTCACCTTTTTAGGATGACTACGTACTTGAAGTGAGGCATTTTCAGTGTCCAAAATGGCCAAATCCTGATAGTCCTATTAGTAAAACTTTTGAACTGATCAGCATCATCAAAGAGGAAACTTCCAACCGTGATGGACCCATGATTGTACATGACGAGTAAGAGCTGCAGCTTTCAGTTTCTTTTGGTGTTTTTCTGTAGAACCACCCTGTCATCTCATTTAGAGCGAAAGCCGCTGAAACCAGGCACAAACTCCGCACCTAACAATGGTGCTTCTGCTTCAGTTTCAGCTGCATCAACAACAGAAAGGTTTTTATTTTATCACACTTCAGTGTTCTCTTTTCAGTTCTGTCGTTTTGATACTGCAGATGACTCTCAAGTAGGGCACTGGAGAAGAAACCAATCAGGGATTCCTTGTCTATTATTGAAAGAAGTAGGACTATTTAGATGAGGCACCTTACCCTACTCCAGCTGTTTAATAATGGCCAAAAATACTGAAATACTGAAGGACCTGAGGCCTTCAGGATTTGGTTAGTAGAGGATTGTCAACACGACTCTAAGACTGGCTTTTAAAGACTCTCCAGAAGTTGTAGCCAGGTGCTGTGAAGGTTGTGTTAAGGCGCGGCTGGCCAGGCCTATTTCAAAAAGTGTAAAGATCACATGACAGAAATTCATCTTATCATTTTAATCTGGATTTTCTATTTTCTCCAGCTGTAGAAACTTGATCCAGTTTGTAGACTTTCTTTCTGTGTTTTGGTGTTTGTTTTTTTTTATTTTACAAAGGCACGGAGGGGTGACAGCAGGCACTTTCTGTGCGTTAACAACACTAATGCATCAACTGGAAAATGAGAACTCAGTGGATGTTTACCAGGTAGCGAAGATGATAAATTTGATGAGGCCTGGAGTCTTTACGGACATTGTAAGTAATAAGCAAAATGTGTGCATATTTTTTTTCCTATGTGTGATATTATTAGGGTGCTTAGAATCAAGGGCAGCATTACTGAAGCACTGGCATCTTAATTTCTGCGTGAGTTAATCCAAACCGTTCTCCAGAGGTGCTGTAGTGGACCTGCTGCTTATTCCAAGACAAAGTATTTCCCACAAAAACATGTTATGTGGTTGTCAAGTGGTCATATTCAAAATGCGCAGAGCTGCCGCCATCATCATAAAATATGCACTCTGTCATGTAAATGAAGGTTTTAACTCAGCAGGGATAAATTTGTGCTCCAAGCGGACTTTGGAATAGTTACCCTAGCTTTCCATTTCAGGATGGACTTTGATCTCTTGTGACCTGTTGAACGGTTGCTTGACACCATTGTCACTGCCACTTAAAGAAAGAAAAAACATCTAAAGTATAACAAATAAGAATTCCTTAATAATTCAGTGTCATACAAATGAAAATTCATCACAGAAATTAAAAACTACAAACCCTGCCCCTTTGGTCATGACACTACAAATCTGGCTGCTGTGGAGCTATGACAGATGTAATAAGAACAATTTAAGAGGGAAACGTTCGAGTTGGCATTTCACATTTTTGACAGCAAAACTGGGACACGACACAGGACTGCGAGGTGTGTCCACCCCTTGCCCTGCCCAGCTAGCCCAGAGTGAGGTGTCTGGCAGACAATGGAGTGAAAATGGGGAACTCTTTCCACCCCAGCAGCACCATAAGGACCTTCACACCCCTTTGCCTCCAGCAAATACCCAGGACCTTTAGCACAGATTCCCAGTTTTCCATCCTCCTACTGCAGATTTTCAATGCTGTTGCATTGTACCTCTTATCTCTTAGTCCTACCCAATAGTCCAGACCTCAGGCCCCACTCTGTTCATTCTGTCTTACTGTTCCCCACTCCTTCCATCACAGAAATCCTTTATCCTCATATATGCATCCTAGAACCCAAAATATTCCTCTGCCCTTTCAGAGCATCCGCTGTTCCCTGGTGCAGCACAGGTGCCTGCACAGAGCATCCAGCTGTTTCCTCCTTCCCAGCCCACGCTGCGGTCCAGCTGGCTCCCCATGTCCCACTGCACCCAACTGAGACCCTCCGCTCCCTCCAGGGAGCGGCCACCTCAGTGCATCTTCCCACGAGGTCTTGGCTCTCCTCCTACACCCAGCAGGGTCTTCAAAAACATCAACAGGAACTGCAAGTACCAAAAATTAAAAAAAAATAAAATCAATCATCTGCCTCAGTGGAATTCAGAGGGCAAAAATGAGAATGTATTTAAGAGAAAAAGAAAAGCCAAGAGACCAACAGTAGCCCTAATCCTGACCCCGTTCAGCCCAGGGGAACTTTGCCTTTGACTTTAACAAGGACCATATTCAGCGCACGGTGTTTCCTGAAGTAACAGTTTTCTCCCCTACCTGCACTGCGTCCCTTAACGTTGGGCTTTGCGTTGTGTACAGGGGGAGCCGTTAGTCAGAAAATTAATAAAGCTGCTAAGTAACACAATAGATTGTAGAGCACAGTGTATTAACAGACCGACACATCAGCTGTTAATTAATTTTGAGTAACAGCGCTACAAGATGATGTAGTGTTATTATTTCTGACAACACACCGACTGTCTCCTCTTTTCTTCCCAGGAGCAGTACCAGTTTCTGTACAAAGCTATTCTCAGCCTTGTCAGCACGAGGCAAGAAGAAAACCCGTCAGCATCTATGGACAGTAATGGCTCAGCTTTACCCGATGGAAACGCAGCCGAAAGTTTAGAATCTTTAGTTTAATTAATGCGTCAAATGAGACACACACATACCTGCATCACACCGGTTACACTGGGAGTTTACCGTTACTGGTTTCAGGTTTATACTTTGAGGGGCAGGGGTTGAATCTGTCCAGTCACTACATATATATATATATATATGTGTATATATATATATATATATAAAAAATCAGAT
>VXBO01005180.1:995390-1042601 GCA_013400135.1 Rhinoptilus africanus
ACACACACATACCTGCATCACACCGGTTACACTGGGAGTTTACCGTTACTGGTTTCAGGTTTATACTTTGAGGGGCGGGGGTTGAATCTGTCCAGTCACTACATATATATATATATATGTGTATATATATATATATATAAAAAATCAGATCCCAACTGTTGTTCAAACAAGCAATCATTTCTTTACATATGACTTTGCAGCAGAACTTTTATCATTAACAATGTGTGCCTTTTCTTGAAAGATTTCTTGTAATACGTCGTTACGTCTGGACTAACTTGATTGACTTTTACAGTGTTTCTAAGAATTGAATTGTGGTATGTTTTTTCAGTATTAGGTTTTGAGTTATCTGGCTTTACTTTCAACTTAAAGTTATCATATTTATAGATGTTAGGGGATTCTCAATTACAAACATGTTATGGGTTTAGGATTTGATTTATTTGCTGTATTTATAACAATTCACAATTGCTAGAAATGTAACTTTTAATATCGTAGAATGTAAATAAAATACTGTTCTCCATAACATTCAACATTTTAAGACTTCAGTTAGACATTTAGAATAGTAATCTGATACTTACTGTAAATACTGCTACTTCTGTAGTGATCCATGGACCAAATTTATATTTATAATTGTAGATTTTTATATTTTACTACAGAGTCAGTTTTCTAGTTCTGTGTAATTGCCTTGTTAAAATGATGTAGTCCAGGATGGTTTTATTTTAACAAAGTCTTCTGATATATAATTGTGCATCTTAAGCAATTAACCTTCATATAGTTGCATGTGATTTTAACTTTTTGTGAGAAATAGGAAGCATTTGTTTTGAAATGAGAAGTTTTTATGAGAATAACACCTGTACTTGACATTGTTAAATTGTTTTTACCTATGGCATTGCAAAAATAAATATAAATATTCCAGTCTGTGTTTAGTGGTCTCCCACATACAGTAAAGAGTCCTCCCTCTCACGCAGGGGAGCCTTTACTTCCAAGAGCAAGGACTCGAGGCTGACCTGGAGGCGGCTGCTCTTCCCACAGGATCTGCAAGTTCAGAAGACACTTTTGAAAAACTTTTTTGTTATTTAATCTCTGCTCCACTTCCAGGGGCACCTATAGCATCCATGGCAGCTCTTTTTATAAGCCTCTCCTTGCACATCTCCCAGCCTGGCCACCCACAGGTTAACGGGCTGTCCCAGGCCTCCAAATTGCCTTAATTGCCCATTCACAAGACCTCTCCATGCTGGCTTTGCTTCAGATCATTCATTCAGCTGCTGAGCTCTTTGCTGCCTCCTTTGGCAAAACAAAAGCCAAACTCTGGGAAGCAATGAAGCAAGTAGTCTCTACAAAAACAGAAGGAAAAGTTTCAACTTGGCCACTCAACTATTTTCTGAATAGGCAAGAAAAGATAGTGATTGTAGTGAAGGCTGTAGCACTGAGGAGGGTGGAGGAGCCTGGAGCAGAACAGGTCTTTGTTTAAAACCAACACAGGCTGTGACAGTGACTGTCTTCTCACTTGGGTACAGTCAGTTGAAATTTTGAGAGCAGAGGTAGAGCTCTGGACCAGGATGGCACAGTAACTAATGGTCAATAACTTCGATGAAAAATGAGGATGGGAGAATCACAGAATCACCGAATGGTTCGGGTTGGAATGGACATTCAAGATCATCTACTTCCGAACCCCCTGCCCTGGGCAGGGACACCTCCCACTAGACCAGGCTGCTCAGATCCCCCATACAGCCTGGCCTTGAACACTCCCAGGGATGGGGCATCCACAGCTTCTCTGGGCAACCTGTTCCAGTGTCTCACCACCCTCACAGTAAAGAATTTTTTCCTACTATCCAATCTAAATCTACTCACCTTCATTTTGAAACTGTTACCCCTTGTCCTATCATTACGCTCCCTGATAAAGAGTCCCTCCCCATCCATCCTGTAGGCCCCCTTCAGGTACTGGAAGGCTGCTATAAGGTCTCCCTGGAGCCTTCTCTTCTCCAGGCTGAGCAACCCAATCTCTCTCAGCCTGTCTTCACAGGAGAGATGCTCCAGCCCTTGGATCATCTTCATGGTCCTCCTCTGGACCTGCTCCGACAGGTCCATGCTCTTCCTGTGCTGAGGACTCCAAAGCTGGACACAGTACAGTCCAGGCAAAGACGGACCTGATGTGAACTTGGAGCTTTGGGTTGACTGATGTCCCGAGGCAAGGGTGTGCAGGGATCTCAGTGTGCCAGCAGGTAGATCTAGGTCCCCTTCAGCAGTGTGGGGTTGGGGATAGGGAGAGCTGCAACAAAGCTAGAACAAATCTAGGTTTGGAGTAGTCTAAACAGTGGAAACTTTAAAAAAATCCTGGTACTGTTGATAAATGAAATGAGCATGAAGGTGCTAGACCAGGAGACAGAACGGCAGAGAATAGTAAAGCAGACTTTTCCTGCTCTTGTCCTCTTTTTTTTTTTAAAAAAAATCATATAGACAAAATAATCAATCTAATGTATAGTTTGTCTTATAAAACTGTGTTACCATGTGAATGCACTGGAATTCTCCTTGATGCTTGACCACTTCTCTTTATAACCAGAGCAGTGCAGCCCCAGGGGTCATGGAGAAGCTGAACCCGTTGGGCTTGGAGCCCCAGGGCTCCACCAGAGCCAGACGCGGGACAGTCGGCCTCTCTCAGCCCAAGTCCCCTTTGCAGGTCTGGCCAGGGGCCATGCAGGGCACGTGTTCCACACAGGGACAGACACACACAGAGGATTCATCACACGAAGAATAGGAAGAGGATTTGAGAAGGTGCAGGACAGGGTCCAGGCAGGCTGGGGTACTGCCCAGCAGCCTGCTTACATGCATGCAACCTCTCTCACCTCTCTTCTCTCCGTTTTCCCTTGATTATTCTTTCCCTGTCCACCTCGATCCCTCTGTTTCTCCACCCTCGTCTCTCTGTAGATAAACACCTTAATTACCTGGTTACTTTTTTCTTCACGGGCCTCAGTTTTGTGGCAGCCATACCCGAATGTGAAACCTCTGATGCTGCCGCTTAGATGATCTCAGCCGTACCCGGTATTTCTGACAGGGTTACCTTGGTTCTTCTGGCCTTGCAAGCTTTTCTGTCCAAAAAGTCCCCGCCAGAGTTTGTCCTTCCCTCACATGACTCCCCGTGAACGGCCGCCAGAGGTGGTGGCACTCC
The DNA here is from genome assembly GCA_013400135.1 of Rhinoptilus africanus. Lineage (NCBI taxonomy): Eukaryota > Metazoa > Chordata > Aves > Charadriiformes > Glareolidae > Rhinoptilus > Rhinoptilus africanus. Next base: position 998,554 of record VXBO01005180.1, read on the forward strand.
CGGTGACGCCTGGAAGCTGCTCGCTCTTGCCCTCTTCAGCGGCGTCCCCTCTCCTGCCCCGCCGGGTCTGCGCGGGAGCTCAGCCTGCCCCTTCCCTTCACAGCCATAACCAGTTGACTGAATAATTCGGAAATGAGGGAACCCACTTTTCTTTAGACACCTTTATTCAGGTTTCACACTTCTTCTTTTTCCCCGGTGGTCCTCGCCATACCTGCATATTTGCTAATTCTGAAGTCCGGGAAGAATGGGACTGAGATACAGCTTCTAAGTGAAAGAGAACTTAAGTGTATCCCTAGGGAAATTAAACACCATTGAAGAACAGCATCTAGATTTTGGGGGGGTTATATTTGTGTTATTTTGGGGGTGATCAGAGTTTCAATTATACATAACCTGCTCATTATCCCAAACGATACATTTCTATACCGCTGTTGAACTGCAGGTACGGGTTCTCCACAGCTTTCAGGCACGAAGCTGGTGTACGAGCAGCGCCTATTGGTTGCTCTGTGAGGAAGGGAATATCGTCTTTTTCCCAGTGGCCTGGGGGCTCCTTACTGCTGCCTCTAAAGCCCTCGGCTGGACAGACACCTCCGCATGCAAGTCGAGGCTAAGGAGGAACGGCTACATGACATCATTTCTCCCGCTTCTTCCAAAAACACAGACGCAGTCTTTCCTTTCCGAATCTCTAGGGGTGCCCATATGGGAGAGGTTAATTGTGATTTTACGGCCATTTCCCAACCACGCACCATAACCTTCTTACCGCGTACTTCTGCGCTTCACCCCATTAGTACCCAACACAGGAAACTGCCACGCTCCTGTGCCACTTCCCCGGCCTTTTCCTTAGGAAAACTGGCTCGTACCCTCAAACAACTTCATGCTTTTTATTTTGATACCTTGTATTAACGGATTTGCAGTTGCATACAATTGTACGTACGAAGCAGTTTTTAGGCCAATTAATTCCACTCTGTTCTCCAAGCCTCTGTGGACCAAAAGAGAAAAGGGAATCCTCCTTTCTAAAATCCCATCTTGATATAACTGTTCCTTTCAACATAAACTGTTTTGCAGACATTTCAAAATGATAATCCAAGGAATCAGCTGTCATTCAAGGTTTCTTCCAGAGATGTTTGTAATCACGTTCATCATCTTAGCATGCTGACAAGTTATTTAAAACATAAGTGCTTAGGATAATCTCTTTACTCACACATATTGGTTCTGATCTAGAAAAAAAATAAGAATCATAAAAAAAATCTTCTATAATCTTCAACTGTGATGGATTACAGATTTTAATAAATGCGTGTCAGTTCCCCTCTCAGACAAAGGCCATATTCTAATTAATTTTTTTCTTGTAATCCAAGCTACAGACTCCAAGGACATATAGCCTGCCTTTTCAAACTGGGTCAAGTGTGGAAAAGATGTTATGTATCTCCTGCAAGAAGTGGGATATTAATAAACAATGATGTCAGTTTAAAGTGGGTTGGTTTTTTTTACAAAGCTGTAAGTCCTGTGTGCCAAGGAAAACTTGGTTAGTGAGCTTCCTCCTAAGAAACACAGTAAAGAATAAAATAAAGAAAAATAAAGAAAACTTAAGTCTCATCACCAACTGTTCAGGGATTGTGGTGGTGTGATCTAATACCTGCGGAAAAGCTTTACAGAAGTCAGCAATAAATGATGCACAGAAGGTCAGGCAAACTCGTAGCTATCAACACAACAGCGTATTCGTTACAGACCTTAGCATGGACTTCACCAGTCAGCTGGCTAAACTAATTAGCGGTGTTTTATCGCAATGCTTTACCTGGCGCAGTTCACTGCGATGCCCAAGGATAACGCGTGTTATTTCAGACAAAATTTTCTGTGGTAAATTCTTCCTTCGAGATGAGTTCGGCAAAGCTAAACTCGTTTGTCTCTGATCGTTGCGAAGCAGAAGCAAAGCGGGGCTGGGGAGGAGACGAGCCATGGTCTCTCGGGGTTAGAAACAGGAACGGAGACCCAACTACTGCCCTAAGCCTGAGGCGTCCTGGGCTACAGCCCTGGCTTTCCCCACGTCCCTGCAGTGGGGAGAAGGTCTGAGCGCCCATTGCTCTTTCACAGGTTTGTGCTTTGGTGGATGAGGGATTCGACTTTCCAAGGGAGAAGGGGGAAGAGAAGCGTCTCAGGACACTTGGCCACCATTCCCCAGTTCTCCTCTGTTTCCAATTGCATTCTTTTCTTTTTAGAAGCAAAAAAAAAAAGGAGGAAAAAACCCCTCTTAGCTTACTGAGCTCATTCTCCTGTTTCAGCAAAGTCACATCCTGTGTAATTAGTCACAGCAGATTTGAGATGGTCTGACTTGCCTTGGTAAGTTCTGCTGGACACTCAGCGCTAAATTTCTTTTTTCTCCCCCTCCCCAATCACTTTACCCCTGATTTTCCCCCCCTTAAGCAGCACATGCCCTTTGTCCGGCAGTTACACTTTGGTGCTCCATTCCCTGAACAGGGATGTAATTCTCAACTACAGGACTGCCTGGGACAGGGGAGCGTGGAACACTGAGGCAAGGAACAGAGTCCGAGTGTGGCAGGGCTCGAGCTCCTCCACCTCAGAAAGAAACCGGGATCTTACCTGTCATGGAGAGCTGGCACTAGGATACATTCCAAAATGAGACACACAGCGACAAACAATCTGTCCCTTGCAGCCTGATGTGAACAAAGCGCTTCAGAGCCTTTCAGCCCCTGCAGTGAGAGCAGAAACCAAAGCGCACGTTCAGCTGTGCAAGGCAGCGAGACACCAAGCTTTCGTCCCCTCCCGGCACAGGGAGACACTACGCACCCTCTGAGCTGTAGCCTTCCACGGAAGTAGTTGTCCTCACAGCCAAGCACAAAACATCTGCTAAGAAATTGTACCTCTAAGGATTATAGCTGAGGATGATGCCTAGGTACAGATTTGTATGTATATAAACATGTTAGATGTGGATGCTTAAACAATCCTTGAAGAGTCTTCTCTTGCAAGTTCAGCAAAAAGCATGGACAGGTATTTCACGTACATAGAGACGCCCTTTCAATATAATCACCTATGGAAAAAAAAACCCAAATCCCATTCACACACATCTCGGACTGTAAAGATGACATGAGAATGAAACACAGGTTTTCAAGATTTATTTTTCAAGCAATCTCATGTATAAGATACAATTCTCTTTCCAATAATACGCAAAGAGAACTGAGAAGTCTAATCTTCATACAAAAGCTGAGCAATAAATTCGTTTCGGTCTAAACTTCGAAAACGAAAAGCAGCATTGCACTGGGAAACAGAAATATATTCTGATACAAAAGGTTTCAAAAATAGTAGCAGTGTTTCTTGAAGAAAACAGTCTGTAGTAGTGCTTTCTTTTTGTGCTCCAAAGAGATTACATACTTTAAAAGTTCCAATTTTCTTTGCATACTGCATCTCCTGGGCAGAAAAGCAGGGAAGGTGCATGCAAATATACAGAAACACAACTCCAGGGTTGTGGTATTTGTGGGCTAAACGAGGGAACAGAGAATTCTGGAGTGAAATCCTGGTCTCACCAAGCAGTGGACTAGAAGGCACCAGCAGATACACATCTAATTTTAACCCTTAGTTGTCGCTCTTTCATCTACCGGGGGGAGGAGGAGGCAGCAGAGAGAGGCTCCATCCTTGCCCCAGCTGCTCATACGTACCAGCCACACAACCGACCGACAGCCTGCAAGGTCAGCGGGAAGCCAAGCAACTCACTGGAGCCAGGATTTCATCCCACATTCAGAGCATGCATGGCACTGTAACAGAATTCCAAATTTGACAGTACAAAAGCATTCAGTGGTTCAGTATAAAAAACCCTCCCCTTTAAAACAATACTCTGCCCTTCATTCTTCCTTCTCCCTTTGGCTCCTTTCACCCTCCTTTTTGTTGCAATTGCTACTTCATTACATATGCACAAAGAAAATCCAAATCCTGAGTAGCAAGACTCAGAGGTCAAAACGGCAGCTATTGTTACGGCTGCTTTTCCAACTGGGCAGAGCAGCACCTGGAATTCCAGCCCCTCAGGACCGTGATAATAGCACTGTGCTTCTCAGGAGGTAAAAGGCTGTGCGTTTATCAGCAAAGTGCGCTTGTAGCAAAGCTGAAAGCAGACAGCTTCCAGCGTCAGTGTTCAGCTTGAGAAAAGGGGAGCACCGGCACCAGTGCAAATGGTACCTACCCACAACACTGCACCTCACAGGCCTAACCGGTGAAGCCTAAACCATGTTTGCCTTGCAAGGTGGTGTAGAAATCCCTGAGCAAACGCCACAGAAGCAGCCCTGAACTGGAAGGAAGCAACTGCTGTTTTGTCAGAGAGAAGCTGCGCTCGGACTGAAGTTCAATCCTGGGCTGATGCAGCTCAAGTGCGGCCAGAGCCAGGCCAGCACGTCTGCGCAGCGCAGCACTTACCACCAGATGAGCTGGTATGCCGGCAAACTCTCATCAGGCTGAAGTGGCGCTGCACTGCGTAGTATGGATAGGCTCCCAAATGAATGCTTCAAAAGCACGGTAGCAAAAGGACAGAAGCAGCTAACTCAAAAAGCAGTGATTTAAAGCTCTAAGGCTACTGCATTTCAAAGCTGCTTGTACTACGCAGCCTATTCCCTTTGTAACAGTACTTAACCTGGACGTGGCGCACAGTGTAAGTGGAAAGCGTAAACATGTCCTGTGGAGCGGCTTCTAAGCACATCAACTGCGTCGTGTTTCAGAATGCCGAGCTGAATGCCGACGTGCTCCCTTTGCGGCACAGCAGGTATTTCAACACATCCCAACCAGCTTCCACTCAGAGACGGGAATGGGGAGCGGGGGATGCTTGCTTTAAACTTCCTTCCTCCTCCAAGCCATTTAAGTTTACATTCATACATTCGTAAGAGAGGGATTTCAAAAATACTAAGATCTGGATTTCAAATATTTAGCAACTGAACATTTTCAAGATTTAACAGGGTCTCATTTGCTAGTAGTGCATAATTTCTAAACTATTTCTTGCATATTGTTATTGTGAAAACATTCACAAATACTGTTAAGAGGAAAGCAACAACAAGACTTAAAATTTAAGTATCACTTTCATCTCTGTTTCTCTAATAAATTATTTTTACCGCATGAACAATCAAACAATCAATGGAATTCATTAACCAAGCTTTTCCACCACGAAACAATCCACTAATAGATTTTTCTTTCAGCTTAAATTTGTCTCAATAATAACCCTAAAAACTTAGAAGATAAGCTCTATTATTTAAAAAATTACTTCTGAGATATTTTAGGAAAGATACAAGGAAAGATCCGATTGAAACATGTACATAAAAGCGTAACAGTTTTAAGAGGAAAATACCACAATTCATATATCTGGGTATCGACAGTTTCTATATGAAAGTCAGGCAACCGGTTTTATGGAAGGCATCATTTGTGTGTGAAATGGCAGGTGCTGCCTTTATCTGGTCCAAACTGAGATACTTAAAGGGGGGGACACACAGCAAACAAAGACAAAACCCGATTCCATCCACTGCTTCCAGTTACTGTTTGATAACGCTGTGAGTACTGTACATGATGCCTTCAGCCCGAACACGCTCAAGTATTGGTCCGTAAACATTCTTTGTCAATGGTATAACCATACCTTTGGCATCTAGTTCACCTGAGATAAAGGCAGGGGAAACAAAAAAAGAAGTGTTAAGTGCTGTACTGGGTTTGCGTGGCAAAGCTGTGGCAGCGGCGGGGGCTGTGGGGGCCTCTGTGAGAAGCGGACGGAATGGAGGAGCGAAGTCGAGACTGAGAAGTTGTTGTTCCAAGTTGAGAAGCTGTTGTTCTGTCTTTGTTTCTCACTACCCAAACCTATTTCGAATTGGCAATAAATTAATTTTCCTCAAGTTGAGTCTGTCTTGCCTGCGACAATGACTGGTGGGTGATCTCCCTGTCTTTATCTCAGCCCACGAGCTTTTTCATCTTATTTTCTCCCCCCTGTCCTGCTGAGGAAGGGGAGAGAGCAGCTGGGTGGGCGCCTGGCAGCCAGCCACGGTCAACACACCACAAGTAAAAAAAATATCAATTTGCAATTATATAAATTTTAATTTTTATATTTTCACATATATATATATTCAGATTTATCAACTTTGGCATTATGCTCTCATACAGCGGCAGCACTGTATCAAAGAACAAGGAAAAAAGTTTGAAATAGTAGCATACACAGCTGGAATTTAATTCACAGAGCTGTGAAACTGTGATCAGGTAAAAAGCATCTAAACTTCAAAAGTTTGGGGTTTGGTTTTTTAAATTACAATAAAAAAGACCCAAAAAAACCCCACTCCAAAACCCAAAGTTTTTGCTCACTCCAGTTAGACAGAAAAATGAATTTCTAAATAGTAAGAGTAAGCAAGGGGAAATCACGCTATTTCCTTAAACAGGGTGACGACGAGGCAGAGTCTGCCTGTTTCTATATACACACTGTGACCAGGTAATATGCCCCAAGCCTTAAATTTGATCAATCCAGCAAGTAACAGTGGAAGTCACTAGTTTGTCCAGCACAGGTATATTTTAACCCACTTCACTGTGGCACAATCTACCCAAGGGCTCTTCTACAGCAGTGAAACGCTTAAGACTAAATTACTAAAAATCTCTATAGATTGAGAAGTTAAGTAACTGAAACATCCAAACATGCAGCTTAAAAATTCCTGTAAAGACGACAGGAAAAGTTTGCTTAAATTTTAAAAAAATAATAATACATATGCATGCTTCAGAAACATTAACATTTGCTTTTTACAGGCAGGAAGATCCAGAGTGATGAAATGCTGTGGTTGAAGCCTGAACAGTCACTTACCATCTAGAATCATCTTAGCAGCAATGGCCGTGGGGTATCCTACTGTTTTAGCCATCGCAGAATATCCTTTGTTATCACCATAGACAACCAGATCAATAAATTTGTCTTCCAAATGACCAGAAGGATGCCTGAGACCTATTTCATTTCTCATAATGATCATATCTCTCTCTCCAGCGCCTAAAAGCAAAGCACAAACTACTCATTACATTTCAGTCATAACAAGATGAGGTCCCCGACGAGCAAGGCACTATGCATACACAGCACACATATCAGAGAGGTGACTTAAGATAAGGGACTATTAGGGAGGACAGGAAAGATGAAACTAAAAACGTAACAGGGAGAGCAAAGGAATAATTGGGGGAGTAGAGAACATCACAAGACATTAAAAAAATCTAACATGAAGGTTTTTTAATGAAGGTGAAAAAACTAATCTAATTAAGGCTGATAAGAGATACCGACTTGCTCCGCTCAAAGCCATGAAAAAGAAGAATTTCTCACGTACCAAAGGGCAGCTTCATCTCCATGTGCTTTGCAAGAGCCCCCACAATGGAATCTGCTGCTGGAACTGGTTCATCTCCCAGTAAGCCAAGCCTGGAGGAAGACATGAGACATCACTGCCTATCAAGCTTAGTCTCTGCTTTGTAATTTCCAGCTGGTCTTAACATGGTCCAAAATGGGTAGAATTGCAAGCCTTTATTATTTTTTTTAACCTTTAAAAAAAAGAATCACAGGAAAATGTTACCATTCCACTGCCTCCAGCTGACTTTTGTCCTTTTCCAGTTTGCTAAATACAGCTTCTTTAAGAACATGGTACTCAGCGGGCGGCTTAATTCCAACCAGTTTGCACATGAGCTCTTTCTGTATTAAAAGAAAAGGGAAAAAAGGGTTCCTTAAGGCCTGACATCTGTTCCCTTTCCTTTTCAGCCACGGTTTCAGGAAACCACTGCTCCACTAAGCTCAGTTTATATCCAGGACTTCTGAGAAGATGGGTGATGCATACAGGGAAAGTGAGATAGTTTGAGATTTTTAATTGCAACAAGGGAGAATCCGGGTCATTTTGTCCTAAAACACTTCGTACCCCACCACTCAGCTGCTTCTCCCTATTTTTTTAGTCTTATCCCTTCCTTTGGCAGTGAAGAAAGACTAGAGAAATCTGCATAAACAAGGAACACTGGGAGGATGTTAGGGTGAAAGAGAAGCCACCTGGAGACAGCCAGAGAGCCAGCAACTCAACGGTACCTTTCAGCTGGTCTGGAAATGGACAATGTCCCTTCCAAAAGGAAGAAAATAGACTGAGGAGATAGAACGAGGCTCTAGAATTTCTGGTAACACATTACCAAAAAGCTTTCTCAAGATTTTTATGCATATCTGAAGGCCATTTTGTGCTATCTAGGTGCTAATTATTGCTTGCTTCGTTCACAGCAAGACAGATGACAAACAGAGCTATGAACAAGATACGAGGCAAGCAAGAACTGCTGAGTCTGCTCAGAAGCTCAGGTTAGCCTGTCTCCTCCGCGTCCCAGCAAGAGTTGTAAAAGGGAAAGTACTACGATGTAACAATGTTGCTGAGGCAAGACGCGCAGTGGGACTAAGGAGGTTGTAGTTATTTTCACAGATTACATGACACTGTATATATATATGTATATATATATTCATATATATATATATTCATTGAGGCTAGGACTGGAAATTCTATCCATCTTTGCACAGAAAACTTGAAGATATCAAGCCTAAAATTGAAAGTGGACACAAATCATCTCAAAGGAAAAAAAAAAAGCAGTAATTCCCACACAGCAGCCCAAAAACTCCTGGAGCTTGGGAAGATGAGCAGTGCTGTACGTTGTCACAGACAAGCAGGACTGGGCCTCTTCACCTTGTGCTTTCTTGGTTTTGAGAACACTCAAGACATTCTTAGCTTGAAATAATGGCATCGTCAGAAAAATACTGTGCTCTCCTCAGACCATCACACAGCACAAGCCTGGTGCCTTTTTCCAGATTAATGCTGATAAAAGCACAAGGAAGGAAACAGGAGACAGATCAGAATTTTGCTCATCTGATCAATAAACAAAGTTACTCTCTCAGGGTTTTGCAAAATGGAAGAAAAATTTCTTACAGGCAGACGAACACACCTGACAAGTAATAAGCTGTTTATCAATTTGGCTGTCTTCACATCCTATCGGAAAAGGAAATTCCCTGCTTTGCCCTGAGAGACAACCAAAACATTGATTGTCAAATGTAACAGCAGCACATCATGGGAGTCATACCTTGGCTGAGATTACGACGAAGTGAAGCATCAGTAAGCAAGACAGAAAAGCAGCATAATAGAAGAAAAAAAAAAGATGCTTGTACAGAGTTTTAACAGGAAAAAACATTCTAATATACGCGTTTAGGCATGATCTCTTACCTCTTGATGCCCTAAAAAATACTTCTACGCTGAAGATCATAGGCCGGTACCAATGTGGACACTGCAAACTCACAGCACTGAGGCTGGATTCTGACTAACAGAAAATTTAAGACAATTCATAAAAACATTGTACGGGACCTCTGAGGGTCGCCTAGCCCAACAGACTCCTTGAAGCAGGAGTACCACCAGCACTCAAGCCTAGCTGAGTCCTGAAAGCCTCCGGTGTCTCTCTGGATAACCTGTTCTGGCATTGTATTACATTCCTGAGGAAGAAAATCTTCCTAATTTCCAGGACCAAAGAGCAGAGAAGACCAGCATGCAAAGCAAAATTCCCATCGCTAAGCACACCAAGAAAAACGTTAATAAAACAGAGGAAAGAAGGCAGAGTAATGAGAATAACTCACCCAGGTTAGAGGTGGCGTGGTTGAGCTTAGCAAAGGATAAGGATCTGGGTTAATTAATCCTAGTTTTACAAAGCCTCCCATAGTCTTAGAGTATCCCTGAAATGAAAGAATAACATGGTTAAAAATAATAATCGCTTGAAACCGAAGTGAGTATTTCTCCTTGGTTTGAATGCAGTGGTAGATACCACCATGGTGGTATTAAGCGTTGTTCCCATGGGAAGGCAGACACAATGACACGATGCCAATGGGGTTACTGCTACAGAGCGACACCTTCAACAGCCCCTCTCCACCCCTCCCCCTACTTTTTTAATACCCTCTTTAATGACTTATTACTATTCTGCCATCAATACTTCCATGGCAAGTAGCGCTGGTTCATGAGATCAAAGGGCTAAGCCGGGCAGCACTAGTTCAAACCCCAGCAGGTCATTACAGACGGGGCTGGATCAGGCAGCTGGTCCATAAATGGACCACTGCATGCAGAGAGCCCAATGCTGAACGCAGCTCACGCCGGTTTTACACCAGTGTGACTGTACGGGCATCAGATAAACTGATTTTAAAGATAAAAATCCTGTGTGTTTGTATCTGTCTTTCAGGAATACCAGAGAGTCAACCAGGACAGCAGCAGAATGGTATTTCAAAGGAACTGCACAGGCTGTGATAGGCTGCACGATAAAGAAGTCTCAACTGTTTTCTGCTAATTTTTTGTTTGTATTCCATTAACGCTTCCACACAGCTGCTAGATTCCTGAAAACACTTCCACGCAAGAGACTAGAAACACTGTAAAAAAGCAGAATGGTGGAAATAAAGCACCCTGTAAGAGGGCTAATTATAATTAGGAGCCACCTCCACCAGCACTAAACTACCAGCTCAGATGGCCTTGCAGCGAGATCTGTCTGTGACACCTCTTTTTAAACTGACTCCATCAGCTACCTGAACTTAATCCAGAAAAGGCGCGCTGAGGAGTTGTGAGCCTCGGCACTGAACCGATTCCCTTCTACTCTGCGACACGGCAGCCTGTGCAAAGGGCCGGCGTTAACTTCTGCCCCGCTCTGCGCTGTGTTCTGGCACGTAGGTACCGCGCAGGCAGAGGCACGGCAAGCTCTTCCACACAACCCTACCAACATCACCCCAACCCAGAGGCATGGGCCTGCTTTTGGGGTTAAGGAAACAGCACTAACCACAGAAATGTCATTCTTGCAGCACACTGATAAAAATGCTGCCTGTCATCCTGACATTTTCACTTTTCCTTGTGCTAACACTTATACAAAAGAAGAAAATTTTACCAGGCACCAAATGGAAGAGTAGATACTCTCATGACGAGATACATTCCATGTATTTTTAGCTTCTGAACAAGAGATTGTATCTAGACTGACAAAAAGGGAGCTATTGCAATTTGTAACCCTTATTCCTGCACACTGGCCTTCCATCTTCTTTCGCTAAACAAGCCTCCCTCCCTCCCAGAAATATGAAAAAATCCTATTTTATTGCAACAGAGGAATTAAGAGGGAAAGGACATACACATTCCTCAAGCCACCTACAAAACAACAACTTAAACCATGACATAAACCTCAACTCAACAGAGATATCACAACATCCAAAAAAGCTTTTTCAAACCTTCAATATGGTTTTAGGTTTATTCCTTATTCATGTATATTGACCAAAAAAAAAATTTATAAAGAAACCTGAAAGAAAAAAATATTATGTTTTGATTCTGCTTTGTGCACCTACTAAATGAAAGGGAGTCTATCAGTTAGAAGGAAAACACATTTCTCTCTCGACTTTTCACTTAACTGACCAAAATGTTACAGCTGCTCAACTTCAAGATTTCCAGTTACTTGAAGAAAAACTTTCTCAGTTTGATGGAAAACCATAATTTTCTGTAAGATTTTTATATTCTGTTTTTCACAGGAATATATGCAAAAAAAAACGTAAATTCAAATTTTTATCTTAACTTTAAGAGAAGAGATCGATTCTTAAAAATACATAACAGCAACACACATCACACAAACCCAGCGGATTTATTTATTTTTTTTAAAAAATCTTCTATTGATCTGACACCAAATACAGATCCAGAGAAAAAAAGAAGCACAGATACAGACTCTGCAAGCCAACTGACCAGCCGCCTAAAACAAGCAAAACTATTTTTCTGGTTTGCAACAAACACCGGTTAAATAAACCAGGTAAAGCTAGATTTAAAAAATGAGAGAAGTGATTTCAGTTCTCTCTCAGTTGGGATAGTGGAGAGCTCATAAATAGCAATACAGAGCTACAAAAGGCTGAATTTTAAATACACATTTTTCTTGAAATGACAACATTCATCTCTTGAGGAAAACGATAACGAATAATAACATCAAAAAAATCCTTACTTTGTATCTTAAGGTGCCTCTCAATAAAGTGTGAGCTGTCTGAATACCATACGGCTCGGCATATTTTGTACTGTCTCTGTTAGGAAAACCTTCGAGATTTAATCCTGGGAAAAAATCCATCGGAGTTACAGAATCAAGTAATGCTCCTCCAGCTGGAATATTGATAACCTAAATTTTGTGAAAGAACAGCAATATTATTTCAGTGCAGTATTATTTAATTTATTTTACAACAGAAAAGGTGGCAGAGGCACAAAACAGGAACAACGCGCTCAGCGTTTCTGGTACAAGCAAAGGCCCAACCTAACTAAAGGGGTTGCATTTTAAGCCATTTAAGCATGCGAAGGAGCAGCGTGCACTATGCCAGCCGTTACTAATCAAAGGGCTAAACCAGCCCACATCCCTCTCACACACACTATTAATTCTGTAACTGCTGCGGGTATGGTAAAGCGGCAGGTTCCCATTCCACTTACATCAGTGCAGTTTTGGAGAACCTCCCCAAACTACACCAGGGTGAAGGGAGATTCTGCCCAGAGGTACCCTGCTTTTTTGGTCAATTTTTTAATTCTCTTTTGTTATGGGGGAGAAGGCACATGTAAAGAGAAGGATGGGGGCTTGTTTCCTTTTTTTTTTAAAGATTAAATTAAATCAGGGGATATCACACTGATGTAAAATTGCTGCCCCTGTGTATCTTTACTTGCAGCTACAAAGCACGGAGAGAATGCACCACTGAAGGAAAACAAAATCGGGTTGACTACTTCTATTATCACTCCCAACCGAAGCCTTGAACCCTGCTTCCTTCAAGCAGCTGCTGCACAGATCTGCTACGCAGCATCAATACAAACTCATTTTGTGACTTCTGAGCAAAGGGGCAAGGTTTCCATTTAGAAGAAAGACTAAAGCAGTGAAGTCTGCAGCAACGCTGAAAGATCTTATTGTGTTTGTCAGGCAAGACACCAGTGTGGAAGAATCCTGCACAACGGTCAAAGGCAGATAAGGATTTACCAGCAAAGAGGAAAAACTGTACAATTTACTGACAAGCTCGCATAGTGTTGTCATAGTGAATCATTCATATGCATGATCTAATTTTTCCTAGCAATGGGTGAACCAGGTCAGAATTAAATCAGAAACATTTTCACATTCTCCAAGAGACCCTTTCATCTGAAACTTATAAACTGCTTTTTAAACAATTATCCAATGTACAGTCCCTGAATTTCTCCTTTCTTACTGCAGTAAGAACACTAGAGCACCAAAATGTCATGATAAAACATCTCAAAAGATTCCTCCATTTTGCAGATCGAAAAGTTTAGATAATTAGCTAAACTTTACAGTGGTTATACATGGCAGTCTCCTTGACATTTGAAGAGCCCCTGCTCAGGAACTACTCTGAGCAAGTGGGACCGACCAAGCAGATAGGACTGGAAAGCAGAAATGTGATAATGGCTTGCAGTAGCTTTGCACAAATCAGTTATGATCTTTCTGTAGAACAGACGCAGTGACATGCGCTAGGTTAAGTCTACTCTAATGACTCCAGCACAAACAGCGAAACAGAGCTTACATAAAACACACCAGAAAGCACCGTACACTTTCACAAAACCCACTCAGTGGGTTACTGGTATTACAGATTGCGCCAAAAGAAAAAGAAATCGAGAGTTCTGCTATAGACTGTGCAACTACAGAACGAAGCTGTTTGGTTTACAAACATGACTACAGAAAAGCAAGAAGGATGCACGCTCACCTTTGTTTCACAGAGCCACAGACAGGGCAATTAAGTGGCAAAAGCAACACGCATCAGGGATGGAAGCTGAACCCAGAACACCAACCTCAATCCAGTGCTTTAGTCATCTTTGCAATCCATTTCCATATAGTAAGAATTAAGCTGGCAGCAGCCAGGCACCATCACGCTCCAAACACAGGAATAAGTGATGTACACAACTCGCTTAGGCAACTGACTGCCGCCGTTGAAAGTAAACACAGCATCTTACAAATCCCACTTCCCTCCTCATCCCAGCATCACCTTCTTTGTCTGTCTTCAAATGGAAATGTTAGGATTACTTCACCTCTCCATTTTTTAAATACGTAGCAGACTGAACTGTATTCAGCAACACTCCTTGTGGGCTCCAGCTGAACTTGTATCTCAGAGGATTGTCAGAGTGCTCTGGAGCTGGCAGGCCACCGCAGAAAGAAGTGTAGGATACGACCTGTCAGATTTATCCACAGGAAAGAAACAACGAAGATAAGACAGACCAGGATGCACACAGTGCAGAGCTACCCTGCAGAATCCCCATCAGTTCATGAACTTTCTGTTGACGTTATCCCCCAAATGGGCCAAATCAGAAGATCTAGAGTGGACAGGGGAAACCAAAAGAATTTCACCGAGCAACTGTGTCAAGCTGTCACACTGCAGGCACTGTCCGTAAAGGAGAGGAAACCAAAACACACACTGGGGCAAAGCCATCCCAGTTGATGGTCTCACCAGTTGGATTAGTTGGCACCAAATTCTAAGAATCCAGAAAAATACGGTGTCCAGTGTCTGTTACACATCAGTGACATGCCCCAAAACTGGGTGGGGTTAAATGAACAACTTTACTCATAAAATCTTGGCAGAACTATGCACTTCCTGCCAACCTTACCGTAGCACCAACTTCTTTTGCCTTGTCAATACATTCCATTGCCAACATATGGTCAAGACCTGGATCCAAACCCATTTCGCTGATAACTGTAATACCAGCAGCTTCTACGCTGGAAATAACGGAAATACAGAACTGTCAGAACATTCGCTATTACTGGCCTTTTATTCAGGAAATCTGTCCATCAAAGGCCCAGGTTCCCCAACACAGTAAATTCTGGGCTCTGCCTGCAGAAGCAGATGTTTAAAACCTGAACGGTAACAGTTGTCTACAAGTCATTCTAGCCTTGGCTTCTCTTAGTTTGCTGCAACTTTTAGGGGCTGGTGGAAAAAAGAAATTCCTACCAGCCACACCATATGCCACATTCTCCTGGACAGTGCTTTAATGCTGGAAGGCAGCAATGCAGAGGACAGCACAGAGCTAGTCATAATTGCCCTAAACAGCTCCTGCAGGGGAGAGAGACAGAAAGGCCTACTTTCCCAAATTACTAACATTTGGGTTTGTTTTTTTAAGTTGCCTACACACCCAGAGCAGCTCACTTATCACCACAAACTGAGGTGATTTATTTTATTTTCAAAATCACTTTGTGTTTTGACAAATGAGATGTCCTTTTTTGTCTCTTTCTTTTTTATGAAAGCACTATGATATGTGCACATCACAGCAAGAGAAAGGGAGGAGAGGCCCCTAAAGCTCCCTCATTGCCTGCAATTCTGGCTCTCTACCTGTCCAGCTTTCTCTGTGTTATGGACAATTCTCTTCCCATTCACTTGAATGCACTGCAGAGTTCCCAGCACCGTCACCGAGAGGAGCACTGAGATGACGGCTAAAACAACTTTCAATCATATAGTAAGTAGGACAACAGAAACACTACAATAGTTAGAACTGTCACCAATTTGAGACTAATATAGTGGGCCTGTTCAAAAGATGGTGGCGTGAAGGAGGATAGACACAATAAGCCAAGAATGAGTCTTTATTATGGGAACACGAAGAATGACAAAGGAGCTTGCTGTCACTGGTAGAATAGGATAGCCCAGCTGTTCAGCTTGAGTATCAGCCCAGATCAAGCATCCTAACAGGACTGAGGGGAGAGGGGAAGGCACATTAACACAGAGTAAGAAGGGGGGTGCAGAACAATATGTTCTGGTGTTTAGAGCACTAGTCGGACCAGATTGGGGTATGAACTCATTTCTCCGCTCTGCCACAGGCTCCACATGCAACTCTGGGGAAAGGTACTTAGTCCACCACCACAGAAAGGGAAGGAAGAAGAATGCAGAAAACAGTAATTCACGATAAGCGTTGCAGCTGTAACAGCCTGCAAAATATTCAGATAATGCACTAAAGAAGGAAGCAACACCAGGGAGATGCTACTCTCATACCTACCTCTCCTGGAGTTCTTTCATAGCTGGTGTTAAGTAGCTAGCTGTTACCAAGTTCACTTTGCTGTCAATACACTTCTTAGCAACCAAAGGATGTGCTGAATAAGGCAGCAAGCTACAAATGAAGGAGAATTATGCAACACCAAAATCCAGCCAGTTACTTATGCTGTTACTGCAAAGACACTCAATAAATGTTTTTTGTACGCCTACAAAAAAGCTCCAGTAAATGCAACAGTCATAGCTACTTTGCCGTGATCAGTTTTACACCTACAGAAGTGCCATGCTACCCTATCAGAAGGGCACTGTTGGATGCACTCAGAACAGGGCGCAGGACAATAGGGGAGTCATTCTTTAGACAGCATTTTTTGTCATACCTCTGTAAAGAACAAACCACTGACCTCTTTTCAGGGCCACCTTCTAAACAGGCATGCTGGAGGTTTAGAAGATGCAAAACTGTAAAACCACCCTTGAGAAACCTTGCCTTACAATGATCTTGCTGAAGCACTTTGTGAAAAGCATGCTCTACGTGGAAGGGAAAAAACACTCACGACACCCGTGGCAAAAGGGAAAAAATGGCAAGGACTATGAAGTCATTTCCTCCCCTGTTTCAATGCCTGGAAAGAGATCTTTCTTAATAAGGTATTCAGGGGAAAGGACCACGATGTCAGCATTTTGCCTGCTCTTGCAAACACACAGATTTGATCTCCTTGCACTAAGAAGGCTGTCCATATAACTGGTGAACACTTCCAAAGAGATGCTGCGCTCAAAGCCCCTTTGAAAGTCCTGATGCCCCACTACATGAAAAGGCAGAGGCCAGTTACAACTATTTACTTACACAAATATGACCCCAGTTCTTGGGCATACAAAAAAAAACCAAAAAGTTACCATGTTATTTGAGTCAGTGAATGAGAAAGAAGCAGCATGACTTAGGGTTGAGCCTATCATGTTTTACACAGAATTCTGACCTGATCACGAGGTCATGTCTCTTCACCAAAGAAGACAGCTTTTCCTCGTGCTTAATGACATCCATATGAACTGAAGTAATGTTGCTGTATTTTTTCGTCAGTTGTTCAAGCTGTTCCTTCATGACAGATGCTGTTTCAAAAGTAAAACACATCAATTGTTAACTAAAGATGAAGGAAAATCCAAAGCACTCCCACATATAATTGTGCTTTAGATGGCAGCTCATCTGAACCAGAACAATAATCCCACCACATAAGATCTGGGAAAAACAAAATAAAGATGACCAGCAGAAAAATATAACAACAGCTCTACTATGCCCAGTCAAAAGTACAACTAGCCCATTCAGGCTGACCAGTATAGTTTTTTGGAGATAATTAGTGGAAAAACTCTTAGAGGTAGGGACTCAAAAGGATCAGACAAATTAAAAACTGTAAAAAGGAGAGAAAGAGAACCAAAGTTAGAGTAATGAGTAGGAACTCAGTGACAGCCCACATACAGCACTATGAAACTAAGCAGTAATTTTCCTTTTCCTTATTTATTTGGTGGACAATCACACCATAGACTTGATCTTCATGCTTTGATTTGGGGAGGACATCACCCCTTGGGTCTACCAACCCCTACTTAAATGAGTCATCCGGTGGTCTGCTTATCAGAACACAGTGCAGGAGAAAACTAGAATGCCAGACGCTCACATCTTGGTCCTAGAGCTATTAAATAGTTGAGCTCATTGGCATTCATGAGCTCGTCAATTTGCTGGAGAAGCACTGCACAACTGGAAAAGTAGGGGAAAAAATAAAAAATAATTGCCTATCGCAAAAAATGCCTTTCCTTGCAGGTTTACAACCTCATGTGAAACAGAATAATTAAATAGCATTGAAACAGGCAGAGGTTTTGTTCTTGCTTTGCCTTTCACACGGAAATACAGAAGAGGCATGCCTGGTGCTTCCCAATTTAATGAAAAAGTGTGTTGAGCTGACTCTTGAGGGAAGATTGCAATGGAAAAATTGTATGCCCTATGTGCTTTAAAAGTAAACTGGTTTTGGATTATATCACCCAGCTGAAAACCAACAATTTTCAATTAGCACAACAATTTATCTTGAGGCCTAAAGTATCTGAGGTCACTATGCAGTGCATATTTTCTCCTGGTTTTAAAACCGTTCACTTCTCTAACCTGGCCAAATAAATGCAGAGATGAAGCAGTCAATCAGTTTTTGATGGTCACAGCTATTTCTGCAAAAGCACAGACTACATCATCGGCAAGCAAGAAGCTGACTAGAAGTCCAGGAGGGAAAAAAGCCCAAAGAGGAAAATTTGTTTTTATTTTTCAGGCCGTGCTTGGTTTAAAGGAGACGGGAAAACCTGAGCTAGTTTTAAGGTCTTGATGAACATGCAGCTTCAACACAGCTAACTAACAGACCTAGTAAATAAACACATGCCCAGAAAAACCCACCCCATCCCTCACGCCACGTAGCCATACATTTATAGATGAGTCTGGTTAAAAAAGAAAACTTTCAAAACTGCTTCAGTACATTTTAGCAGAATTCCTATTTATAGCCAAGAACATCTTAATAGCTTCAAACAAAAACAATGCACATCATCCACCATTTTTAACATCACAAAGATTAAAAACATTAAGCTTCTGCTTAGGCCAAATATGACTAAAAGGCCCAGAGCCAATCTGACTAGTTGCAATATTTACCTGTGGCTTAGTCCTACCAATGCTGCATGTGCTAGTGTTATCACTGAAAGGGAGAAATCCAGTCTCGGTCTGCATCCATTTGTTCCTTACTATTATCCTGCTCCTACTGCCATCAGCACTTACCATTATAAGGAAAGCAGAACTGAAAAAGAGATCTGGGTTAAAGCAACCAGTATTTGCCACATCTGACTGCAAGTGAATTCGTTTCCTGCCCCAGCTCACCATGCTGCCAGCACAAGGATGGCAATGGGAACACAGCCAGGAGGAAGGAGTGGGCAGCGAAGGCAGCAGGTGGGGCACAGCCTTACGGAGAATCAAAACCATTTGTGGCTTTAACTTAGGGCCTTATTTCCTAACGGCCTTTCCAAAGTCTATGGGAAACAAATATTGCCAGAGGGCGATTCTCCGTACCCTACTCATCAACTTGTGCTGAGAGAAAAGAGCTAGGCAAAATCATCTACAAATTGAAACCAAAAAAAAGTTGATTATATGAAGATTTCCCAATTAAGATTTTCCTCATTTGGATTTAAAGTGGTGTAGCCTAACAGTAGGGAGCCAAATGTGGCACTGCAACATGCATTTTATGCTTTCTTCATCTACCTGCCTGCTGTCAAACATTAGACAAGTAACGTCTTTGTGTCTCTTTCCTTCTGAGTTCTTCTGTGTGTGTACCGTAGAAACAGCATGTTTTTAAGCTACCCAGATAAGAGGCACCTCCTATGTTTGCACAGTGCTTGTCAAAACAGACCTTCCAGTTCACCTGGTTTCCCTTTCTGTTACTGTATTGCAGGGTCTAGATGCAGCTTCCGTACGGACGAGGGGGATGGACACTGCACATTGCTGTAATCCTTCCCTCTTCACCGCATCAGGCAATGAGAATAACAAGGGTGCAGCTTCCTTAGAGTTCCCCTCTCCTTCCTACTAAATCTTTTCCATGGGGTTAAAAGTACTATGGATATCACCACAAAGCACAGCAAAAGCAGCCGAGTATGAAAGTAGCATGAGGGGAAAAAAAACCAAACCAAAGCAACAACAACAAAAATCAACAGAAATACAATGGTAAGTTTTAAAGGAAACCACCTTCCAGCAAAGTAGTCTGGGTTTTAAACCTGAAATCACAGAATCAGGGTGAAGTCAACATTGAGGGTACAGAAAGGTGCTTTTGAGATGCCCAGCCTTATATACGTTCCAGATAAAACCAAAACAGAGGAATAAACAAGCCCATGTGGAGCTGACAGGAAGGTCAGGGTCTGAAGGTTAACCACCACAGTGCTGGCTGGAACAACAGCAGAGGCTTCACTCCTGCAGATGTCTATAAAAACAACGTCAACTTCTTGTGTGAAGTGGAAAACACAGCCAAGCACCAACAAAAGTGACTGACTAGCTACAAAACCAATCCCAAGCCCAAAGCAGGTTAGAAGGAAAAATACTTCCCGTTTCTCTACAGGTTATACATGCAAACAGTTAATGTGGCTTTGTCATTTTCAAATCGATTGTATAAACTCAAAATGCTCAGAAAGCTACAAAGTCCTTTTCTGTTGTACACAGTAGCAACAATTTCCTTTATCTGTTCTCAATACCAGATCCATTTATCACTTATAAGAAAGTTTCTGCCATGCTAGCAGGCAGCGGGCTGGCAGGTTTAAATTAGACATAATTTTTAAATGAAAAATAAGCAAAGTTTTACATACCAACTGTGATGTCAACATTGGAGTCTCTAGTGAGATATTCAAGCACAGGGCCAGAAACGTAGCCGGATCCGAGCAATAAAACCCTCTTCTTATTACCCATCTTCAGCGACCGAGCGTATTCCCTAGGAGGTGTTACAAGCAAAATTAAAAATAAGTTATGTTTTAGTGAGTCTACAAACCAAGAGCTCTATTCAGACCAAGAGTCAAGTTCCAGGCTACCTAACCCAAGACTGGGCAATCACTGCCTAGTACTGCTTCCATTCTTCTGCTGCATAACTTCTAGGTTCTTTCCTCTAATATAAACATGATCGAATCCATCAACATCTCCACTGCTTCTCCAATTGCTACTGGCTGTTCAAAAAATTTTTCCTCAGTTGTCAGTATATTTTTCCCAACGGCCAAATCACCGTAACCTATCATTTGAGGACCACCAAGCTGTCTATGTCATGCTGGGCTGCCAGAAATGGATTCCAGGCTATGCCTTGCTCCCTTTTCATCACAGGTATCTGTTAAAGTACAGAAAACCATGCTGGTGAAAGCGTATTTTTGGTAAGTTATACTAGGTTCATGTTAGTCCATCATAGGAAAATGATAGTCCACAGAAGTCAAAGAAAAGTTAATGGCCAACTAAGAAACCCTGTTTGCAAACAAGAACCCAGGATTTGAAAACCATCACAGAGTGTTTCAACCAAGCTTCTCTCAACCAATTTAATCTCCTCAGTAAACTTAAGAACTAGCTCTTCTGTTGACTTTTGTCCTGGTTTGAGGTAAAACAGAACCAACTGTCTGTTCAGTAATTTTATTTCTTAGCTAGGCCTCTTCTAACTCTCTGAAATTAACAGCAAGTTGTGTCTAAAGCGGTTCGTTCAGAGTGATAAGACAGTTTGTGCCAAGGAATGGTGTGCAGCAAGGCTCTTGATTATACTTATTGCTATAACAACCAAGTCAGCTAATTTTGTTATTTGCCCGTTGGAGGGTCAGAAGCGGAAAAGCATAGAGGGGTTCCTCCACCTGTGGGGAGGAGCAGACAGGACAGGTGACCAAAAACTGACCAACACAGGTATTGCATCCCATCTGCCCCATGCCCAGTATAAAAGCTGAGGGATCAAAGGATCAACACTCTCCTCCTTCAATGGCTGATGTCTGAGGAGGACCCTGTCTGTTCAGCTGTCTTTGATCCCAATCGGTGTGTTCCTGACTCCATCTCTGGCACCCAGTTCCCACCCGTCAGTGAGTCCAGCCTGGGACTTCCCCAGTGCCTGCCAGTGACATCATCCTGGGACCTTAATACGGTTTTGTATGTACTGTATCAATTTCATTATTTTCCTTTTTATCTTAATATTTCATTAAAGTAGTTTAGTTTCTTCTAAACTCATAAATCCCTTTATCTCTGCTCCTTTTCTCTGTGTACAAGAGGCTGGGGGGGAGCATCTGTCACCGGCCATTGGCCAATTTGGCCAAAACCACGACAACTTTCAATATAAAATGTATTCACATCAGATTTTGCATTTCTTTTTTGCCAGCCAGAATAACAGAGTTCAGCAGTTGTTTAAATATGCTCTCACAAATGTATAAGGAATGTAAAACTGTTTGTCTAAAGTATTATCACTATGCAGATAAAAACTATTTAGCCAATAAAAAAAATATTTCTTAAAGCACTTTTTATTGTTGAAGAAAAGGAGTTCATTGCCCTATTTTTTAACCAAATTAATGGAGAATGAGGTTTGGGTTTTCTTAGCCCATATCCTGAAAACAAATTTCAATAAATAGGTAGGACCTTCAAAGATACAGACTTAGGGGAAACTTCACAAGCACATAAGCAAGTTCCTCTATTTCCTTTTTATCTATTGAGAGTTTACCCAGGCATATACTGCATTGTGGATTATGCCACAGAAAGAACCCTGACCTCTACCTGATGAGCTCATGTCCACTTTGCTTAAAGCTATTGTCCTTAGAAGAGGACTAACCATATGTCTACTAAACAACGTTTGGTTCAGGCCTTTTTGGATCTCCACATGGCATCTGTAAGTCAATTTTTAGTTTCATATTTTCAATTCAAAAATGGACATAATAATGAAGGATGGTATGGCAGCCTGCCACAGCAATGCCTAACAGCATGGCAAGAGCGGTGTTGCATGACCTAAAGCGTGGCATGAAGTACCCGAGTACATTTGGGGGAACAAGGCCTCAAACAATAGCATTGAAAGACTACCCTGAATTAAGAGATTTAAATACCAAATACATCTGTATCATCTGTTTGAAGCACATTCCCACCTCCTAACTGTGTCTGAGCATGACTTGAATTACTCTCCAAAATTCCAGATGTTCCAGATGTTGAAGATGTCCCTGCTCATGGCAGGAGAGCTTGGACTAGATGACCTTTAAAGGTCCCCTCCAATCCAAACTATTCCATTCTATGTTCCATCCTCCCTTCCTCCACTTCCAGGCTTAATTAAAAAAATGTTAAAAGTCATTATTTTCAGTTCATTAAATCCAGATGGGATGTACCAATGTATCACCTCCCTAATCTATCTAAATTATTACTGTAGATTACTGTACATTTTGACCTTCATACAAGTTTTACAGATTTGATTTTTTTAAAAAAAGTTAAATCATTATTTAATCCAGTCACAAAAAGCCTCCCAAGCCCATCACAGCCTTTCATACGACAAGCCCAAGGACCTTCCTCCCACTACTGTCGATTCTAGTAGAACATCTTCCACCGCTACATCCTCATGGGCAAGGGAAGAGAAAGAATTCCTCTCCACCCTTTACTTACAGGGAGCAACTGAGGTATGCAGGAGCTTGGAACAGTGTTGACAAAGGGGAGCTGTTTGAAGCAAGCTGTATTTTGCAACCAAGCTTCTTATCATATGTATCAAAAACTTTTCCAGTGTCTAGAATGAGGTCCCACTTGGATCAAACACAGCATGTCTGCTCTAGCACGGGCACAAACACGAGATGCCAAGTGACCCATCAAGAGCGGGAACAGAATCTACACAGTCCCAGAAAAGAACACTTCAGATTATGCCTACTCTCTACTTACAGATTTAAATAATTATGTTAATCTAGGAACAGCAATACTTAGAAGTCCACATTGTTAATGGGATATGCCATTACAGCTGTGGATGAGGAACTAGTAGCAGGTATAAAGTAAAGGTGAAAAGATGGAGATAAGCTCAATAAATCAAACTGCTCCTGCTTTCTGATGACACCCAAGACAGTTCAGCTCATACAGGCTGGCTATCCTATAGTCTGAAATGTTCGTGTACATCCAAAGGGTAAAAGCAATTACTCTAAACAGAGTCATCAGAAACAAAAACTAGACACAGCATAATACTTTGTTAGAGTAATAACATAAGCCATATAATTCCTCCAGGCTCAAAACAAGAGCCTATCTCTAGCTAAACCATCAGACCTGAACCAGTAAAATCCCTGCTTCAGTTGCAAAGTTTACAAAGTGAAGAGGGTATTGCAAAGTAAAGCAGGTCTTGCTCTTCTGATAGCTAAGTAAGCAACACCAATGAACAAATGAACATCAAATGCAACACAGATGTGCAGAAATATCAAAAATCTACCCACAAAATCCCCTTTGGGAATGAAGTCTCTACATTCTCAGGGTAGTTCACACAAGACCACGCAAGCAATTATGGAGAAAGCAAAAAAAAACCCAGACCATCATGCCATGTGAGGAATAAGAAATTTTTTTACTGAGACAACCTCTTGAGGTGGCCTACCAAACGGCACACAACTAACAATCACTGTGAGCCGACATCTTCGAGAGGCAAACAGCATGTTACTTTTGGTGGCAAACACACCTTTAGTTCATCATGTGCAAGTTCATAAGCAGAACTCCCGAAGTTCCCAAAGGAAATTGGAGAAGCTTGGCATGCAAAAGTCGACACACTGTTTTCAGTGCATAGTGCAGGAGTGCCTGCGGTCAGACCAACTTCAGCTTTTATATGATGTACAGCGCAGCTGGCACAGACCATTGACGAGCAACCTGATCTAGTTGAAGATGTCCCTGCTTACTGCAGGAGGGTTGGACTAGATGACCTGTAAAGGTCCCTTCCAACCCAACGCATTCTATGATTCCATAAACATGAAGCCAGAGGTACCCACTTACTGTCGAATTTTTTCATAGGTAAAAAATAGGTGTTTGTTAACCACAGGGAGCAAGGGGAAGGGAAGGGATTCCCAGGTTATTTATACTTTTGTTAGCTTAATCCACTCAGTGCTACTTCTTTCATGTTACCGCTGGCTGATAACTACCGAGACAGGGTACGGATGAAGTGGTAGCTAAAGCTGCAGCTACAGAAGCGTAATGAAAAGTCTGAGAGTCTCACAGAGGCTCCTGAATACATCCAGCCACAGAACAATGCTGCACAGCACAGCACTTGAGCCGAACGAGAGGAAACTAGATTCAAGGTATATTGGAGAGCCTCTTCCTTTCAGCCATTCCTTTCAAAGGACTGTATGTTATATCTATTTTAAAAGGGCAAGGAGTAACAGAATAATATTGGCATGTGGCTGTTTTCTGCCTCTGGTAAAAGAGTTTTCATAATGTAAGAAAGAGAAAAATGACCACTTTCTCACCTTGCATACAAGTTACTAACAACACATGTTAATCATTTAGGCAACGTGTATGAAGAAAAAAAGGAAATCACCAAGCTAGGAGAAGTTTAGACACAGTGCAACACAGCAGTATTCCACCAAAACACAGGAATAAATAAATGCAAAAGAGGAGACAGAATGCAGACAAGTTGTTTTTTTAAATCTTTAACCAAACTTTAAGAACCTATACATTACCTGCTCTCCCTCAATTTCTGTATATATTGATACTTAGCTGTCAGTGTGCCATTGGATGCAATCACTGCCTAGAAATAAATGAAACAAATTTAGAGGGTTTTTTGTACCTGTACGTTTTAAAGCAGAGGAAGACAAGCAGAGCGCCAAATTGCAAAACTTACATCTCGAACGACAGGTGAGTAATTCTGGCTTTCAAGAGGTTCTGAGCCTTCTGATACCAGCTACGGAGAGAAGTTATTTGAAATCAGGTCATTTTATTTCCCATAATTTTTTTCAGAGTAAAACATCAAGATTCTAAGCAACATTTAAATGCATGCAATACCAGTATCTTGTTGATATGAAATTCTTCTGGCCCTGATCAGTGTGATTTGACTTTTAGGAAAATACAGGAATTCAAACAGCAGTCTGATTGTGAGTGATTGTTGAGTGCCCCACGAAAATGAGATTTAGACATGTACTGCGGGGTCCAGGAGCAATCAACTACCTGCCAGAGCCTGTTTCCTGCCTACAGAGAGTGTTCCTCAGAAATCCCTCAGACATCCAGGTCACTAATGTCTCATTCACATGTTGCTTTTTGAAAGTATTGCCTCAAGACTTAGAAAGCTTTTCTTTTTTTTTTAAGTACAAAGTCAGTTATGTTCTACAGCAGATTCTTTTAAATGTATACAGGAGACCAGAAAAGCAACAAACAAGCAGCCCAAAGTCCAAGTCTTTTACCTTCTTGTTGGACACATAAGACCTTACCATCTCTTCAATATAAGGGAAAAGCATGTCGCCAAAGTATTCTGTTGCTTCTATAGGAAGCTGTGCCGGCAGATTGTCAATGGAACACATCAGAATTCCCGAGCCTTCAACACTGAAAGAGAGAACATAGCCCTTGTAAACTACTTCTCCTTGGTACCTGAGAGGTAGCACCTTTCAAAGTGCTTTAAATTCATGATTTTTCAATAGAATGTTTGGCTGCACAAATTACAGAGGAAAGCAATAAAAATTAAAGGCTCTCCCACCTGTCATGAATAATATGCTGGTCAGCATCATACATACAAAATGGACTGTCAATTGTTGTACACTCTGTCATAAATTCTATAGATCCTCCAGTGTCTGCCGAAATGTCACATATTGCCAGAAGTCTAAAGCGATTAAATGAAAAAGAGAAAGGAATAGAGCATTACCCAAATTACTAAGGAACATGCGCATAAGAGATCACAAGTGAACAAGAAAGAAAAGAAACGTGAGAAGATGTATCAGACTTGTAGTTTCATTCACCTTAACCAATTCAGAAGTCAACACAACATAAGAAATGACCCCCAGGAACATACTGGAAATCTGACCCTTCTGTAGTTGTAAGATTTCTGCTCATATCAACAGGATCTGTATTTCATGTGTAAATTCTCAAAGACCACGACAATCCACTCATCTATCATTTTTCTAAAGAGGTGGCTGCCTCCTGTCAGTTCACAGACACCTGGCACTGGTGGAGTATTCATTAGCCTAACTCCCAACCTCTGGCTCCACTCAGGGTTAACATTTAAATTCTTTATTTGTCATGTGAGAGAAAGAAAGTTGTCAAGAGCGGGTGAAGAAGAGACACAGACCTGCTTCCTCACCAGGATTCACTGCCACATGCTCTCCAAATCTATCCCCAGGCCAGTCTCCCAGAGAACTATTACACAGGGCTATGAGAGAAAGTGTGGCTCCCACATTTCCCAGATGTCACGCTGCTTGTACTGGATTCTGCACAAGGATCAATGGCAGAACTACCTTTGCAGAAAGACAGCCAATACCTGCCAATCATTTGTACTGTGATGTTTTCAAAACCTGCAAACTGTGAAAATAAGACTGCAAAGCTCAGAAGAACGAAAGCAGTTATCAATGGGGCTTTTTGCAACATGCAAGAGGAACAACGCAACATTTGGTAGAGACTGTGGTGAAACTGCCTCACTTATGACTCAATCACGGTGCTGCAGAATTGTGAGGAGTGAACTGAAGTGTCTTACTTGTGTGGTAGCTCAGGACAGCCCTCCATTGGACCACCCGAAGATCTAACTGGCACCAGCAGCTTCTGAGCATCCTGTCGACTTAACAAGCGAGGAGTATGTTGTTCCCAATATATGCCATTAATTAAACAAGTTGTGTAGGGTGCAATCTGCAAAGAAAGTTAGAGATGCCTGATGTTCTCATCTAGTACCTTAAGAAGCTGAAACCAGCTAGTATAGTGTTTTAAATGAATGCCCTCCCAATTGATGGACATGTGAAGGTCTAGAAACTACCAACACACCATGGACAATCTTTTAAAAGAACAGAAGGGATGCTCACATCAGTGTTAAAGCGAGAAATGTAATGTTCTGGATGTTTATCATAGTCTACTGGATCATACAGCCCATCACGTTTCCTTACAAGATGATGGTGACGACTCAACACTGTCCCATAGACTTTTCGGAGGTCTGAGGTTAAAAAAAAAAAAAAAAAAATTAGCTGATATACTTGGACAAAGAGGGTTACAGTGTTTTCAATCACTTTATGCCACAGCATACCTCCAGATCTGGAAACTTCCTTTAGCTCATGTGGTTCCACAAACTCACACGGGAGGGCATTGAACATTTCTTGAGCACCCTGTAAACCAAGAAGTAGGATTCAAAATGAGCAGAGACTATAAAGGTAGTGTAACCCTGCCCATTTGGTGTGTGAAAACAAATATAAAAACGCCACATGCAACTTGACAGGCCTGCCAGGGAACATCTTCAGAGATGTATGAACTGTTTCACACAAACCCCAATTACCCAAAACAAAGCTGTTTGGGCTCTATGTACAAGGAATTTACATCATTCCCCGTTACTGCAGTATGCCTGACCCACAAACCAACAAAAGGGTTTTATTTCTAATGGCAGAGCTGGGAGGTCTTAACTCAGCCCCAATACATGGTTTTGCTGCCACTTTGAGGAGCAGTTTCTCTTTAGGGAAGACCCCCGAAGCCATTCATGATCATCCAGGCTGTTCTAAAGGCAAATAACTTCAAGATGACTTTCCCAATGAGCTGTGATCATAGAACACTGGCCTTTCAATCACACCATCATTTTGTCCAGAAAGCACACCGTGATTTCACTTTACAGTGGGACCCTAGTTAACTGATCTTTGTTGCCAAAACCAAGGGCGAGCTTTTTCCCTATATCATAGAAAATAGCACTTGTGAGAGAAGTCAATGATACAAAAACAAGTATAAAAACTCAGCAAGCGTTAGAAAAAATCATTCTTTCCCCCATACTTTAGCGGGGTGATTCTACATACCTTGTGAGCCCAGAGTCAACAGAGGGGAGAGAGGGAGACAAAAATCATGCAGGTAGGAAAGGAGGGAGAAGCAGTAAGACTTAACTCATTTTTCATGGTAAGGAGTTAGTGTGGTCAGCCTTGTCAGGCACGATCTCATCTTAAACGCATTAGTTTAGGGTACTTAAAAATTCTTACTGGCAAAGGAAAACCTGCAGTCCAAGCAAACAAAATTGACCCATTTAACCTGCTAAGTATCAAATGCCAAGAAGTTCTTCTAAAAATAATATAGAATTTCATCTTGAAGACAGAATTCTTACCTTAGAAACATTACCAGTGCCTGTAAACACAAATGTTAAGGGCCCAATTGACTTTGGCATCAATCCCAGTGAAATTTCATACCCAGCATCCCGTACTGCTTGCACAGCCTGACTGCTATTCCTGTAGTTATGTGCCATCCCAATGTGCTGAAATCAAAGGTACAGAACCATCAAGATATTTTTCCATATTCAAATACAGATAGTTAGCAGACGCTCGAATGTCATTTCGCTAAAGAAAAATTCATACACATACACTCTTACCATGAAGGGAGTGTGATGTCCCAGGGCTAAAAATCGTAATCCCAATCCATGTAGAATGTTGATCATTCCTATTGTCAAAAAAATAAAAGAAAAATCAGACTGTCAGTGTTAATTCTGAATATGCACAGTTAGAAACTGCAGAGACTGCCTGAAGTCTAAAATCACCCTGGATATTTTTGCCCGTGTTTCAATATTAATACTTTACTTCTAATGAAAGTCCACGTAAAACCAGGAAAGGAGAAATTCAATAGCAGGCCATGACCTTAAACCTGCTCTTGGCCCACATTATGCATTTCAGCACTATTTAGTACTCAGATATACTTTTATGAGATGCATCCACATGACCAGATTCCAAAGACGGAGATAATAAAAAGAACCTCCTGAAGAAACAGAGATGAATTTCAGTAGAAAGGAATGAGAACCATGCCTCACAAAAATCAAGGTAAATGGGTAACAGAGTGACAAACACACGTTCACTCTCGCAGGACTGACAGAAACCATTTCTTTCAAAAGCCTGTTCAGTTCATCTCTTGATATTTAGTCTGCCTTGGATTAGTTGAATAGACAAATGGGACTTCAAGACAACATAAAAGAGTAGGTTTGCCAGGAATCCACAGGACTATTTGACATGTAGTCTCATCAAAAGTAGAGAGCACAAAACAGAATGGAAAAAGGCTCTTAAAAGCAAGAGTTAAAAATGCAGTTAAAAACGCATTGCAAGCCTCAACTTTCAGGAAACGCAGACAACCAGAAGTATTACAAGAAGTTACTTGTTGCAAGCCTGCCTTTACTTTATGCACTATACCTGCTACACCAGCCCACTTTCCAAAGGCCACAACTCGCATTCCTTTATGATCAACCATTTTTTCATAGT
Organism: Rhinoptilus africanus; assembly: GCA_013400135.1. NCBI lineage: Eukaryota > Metazoa > Chordata > Aves > Charadriiformes > Glareolidae > Rhinoptilus > Rhinoptilus africanus. Next base: position 1,028,423 of record VXBO01005180.1, read on the forward strand.
CAAACAGTCGAATTTCCTGAAAATACATAGCAAACTGAGTATTAAAATTTTCAGTGAATGCAGTCAGTGGCACGTTGCTCTCCTAGGAACTACCTCTTCATACGCCTGTGTCATCCTTATAGAGGCTGTCCTCCGATAGAGGCTGATGGGCATATACGAGAAAGGCCCATCATTCCTAACAAGATTTAAGTATAAAAATAAAAACCTGAAGGATGCATTAAATTTTTGTTTTAAAGAGTCTCTGTACCCCCCGTGCACTCTTGGCACAGAGGTCCACAGCGAGCCAGTCCCGCTGCTGCAGGCCCATTCCCATCCTCTGCCAAGAGGCTGCTTGTTTCTGGGTGAACTGGCTGCCTCCCTCTGTAACGACCAACACGCGCTCTGGCTTAACGACTTTACAACAAGCCTTCGTGCTCACGCAGCATGAACCCCTCTTGAGCATACCACGCTCACAACTCATCTGCCTCACGCACATAAACACAGTAGCACCGCAAGCATGAGGTCCTCTGAGCAAGAAATACTCAGCTCCAGAAAAGGATACTGAAAACAACCCTCATTAGCAAGCTACAAATATGCATGCTGAAAGTAACCATACTAGGCAGCAAGCATTTGATCACACTTCAGCATTAAGTTCGGTATCCACCCCATGCTAACAGCCAATTGTCTTCACTACAGCACAATTTACCTGTCTTAGAATCTCATCCAAAAGGGGCATGTTCGCCTCTTGAGCTTTAATAGTGTGGGAGAAGAAGGCATAATTCTTTTTAGGGATCAATTTGTCCTCTGGAGGTCTCTTCACACCCACTATCAGAGAAGCCTCGGAAATATCTTCTTGAATAATGCCACCTGCTTTGACATAATCCTATGTAAGAGAAAAATCAACATAAATTTTTCTGCTTTTTCCACATTCAGACCTCAGCACATAAGCAACTAGAACAGAGGACAAACAGATAATTCTGCAAAGCAGAAACAGGTTACGGCATGTGATACATTCATAAACCTCTTTATCAAAAGGGGTATCAAATATCAAACTGAACTTCCATGCTAATATCCTATTAAACACAGACTACAAAAAGGGTATTTTACTACATTTAAAGTATCTCATAGCATTGCAATAATGAATAGGCCTTTTGTAATGTGCTGAAATACTTGGAAATAAATTTAGACAAATCTCACAAACTAACCTGAAGACTGTTGACATGTGATTTCATAAAATTGTATAAGACTAAGTCCAAGCTGAAGAACTTCTAAAAGATTGTTTTTCCATATCAAAATTTATTTTTGTTCTCCCTTATCTCAAAAACATAATAAAATTCCAGCTTTCAATATCATAGTTGTGTACCTAAAGTGTTCTGTGCTTTGAAGAAAACCTGCACTTGTGCCTAAATTAAAAGGTGACATGTGCAAGCGATCACTCATTCCCTACTTATGTTTCAGTTTTTATTTGTTGGCTCAGATACCTTACAGCAGAGTATTACTGCTGCTACAAGAACTGTAAAAGATCTCAGTCCTGAAGCGCACAGCATTAAAGAAGAAAAACCCTCTCTCCTCATTTTACATGAGGAATAGGATTGAAACAGGAATGGGATTCACCAGATCCATCCTTCCTCTTTTTTTAAAAAATATGCTTCTTTTTCAGAGTGATACCTCCATACAAACAGAAGATCAAACCACCGATGTTAAATGAATTCCCAAGTTTCTACTTCAAAAGCACCTAGAATTTCTTCAGAGACAGATGAAAGGGCAAGAAAGAAATAAAAACAACTCCAAAAACCCACCGGTGTGCCAACATTACACTAAAAGGCTAAACAAGGTCTCCAGTAGGGCACAATGACTCCTTATTTAACAACAAAATGAATGTTTTCTCATATATATCCTTTGAATATGACTTTTTCTGCACTACGGTTAATAACTGAACTATGGTTTGGCTTATTTAACTCAAATTGGGACCTTACCTTTTCGTGGAAGGCTCTCCGGTTTGACGGCTGCACCAAGACCTTGTACCCCATCTGTGTCAGTTCCTTAACATGCTTTGGTGCTAGAGGTGCTCGTCTTTCCCAGGCGTTAACATCTTCTCTCCTGATTGCCAGCACAGACTTACGATGATGCCACCGCTTAGCCTGATGGAACGCACACCTACCATTTGTGTGACTAAAGGCTCGGAGCATGGTAAAGCCTGATGGCAGCAAAAACAAAGCAGCAAAATAATACACGTATATGTATGCTTCAAACATTGTTTGTGCCAAAGTTCTGGTCTCCTTTAACATCTGCTGTAAAACACAAACCAGATACTTTATACTCTAGTTACACCCTACTTTTGTGAGACATTAATTTACTTTCAGCGTTCTTTGTGGCATCTCAGCTTGGTGGGGTGTTGTTACATAAACGTTGTTTGTACTACGGTGAAGGAAGGCTTTAAATGTGTTCAATGTACCAAGTTTTTCATTACATGCCTTAAAAAGAATGCCGGAAACTTAAAGATACTAATTAAGTTCACTTGCCAGCATAAACATGCAAAGACCAAACACTTATCAAAGATCGCATCAAGAACAGTAAGAATGAACAAACGCACAGAAAGAAAGTAGAGCCCAGGCTGTGATGCAAGCTGTTGATTAAAAGAGAAAGCCCGGTATGTAAGACTAATGCCAAGTATTTTTCTAACTCTTACTCAAGCTGAAAGCAGAAGATAAGGACAAGACCTCAACTATTGCTTAGCAGTCAGCCACTCCTGTGGGCAGGAGTGATGGGCTTTCTTCCTAATCAAAATTGTACACGAAGTAGAAAAGCATTATTAGGACAGATTCCCAGTGCAGAGTGGGATTTTTGTTTTATTTTCTCTCTCCTCCTCTTCCCGCCCAGTAAAGCATATATGCCTCTGCTTAGCTCTGCTGTGAATGGCAAGCACTCTGCACAGGTCCAGCACCAAACACCCAGCAACCTAAGGACTTCAGATACTTACACGTTGAAAAGATGTGGATCTCAAAGACAGAGGCTTCAAAGATGTGAACTTTTGTTTACAAAGCAACTTTAACTTTTTTTTATTTACATGAATCTCTGTATCTGAATCACTTGGAAAATCCTGTTTGCCCTCATGCCTCAATCTTGTAAAATCTCTATACGCCTTAAGAGGTTCTATTTAACACCAGGCTTGTTTAAACAGAGAAACTAGCATCCCAAGGCATGCCTGAATGGAAGTGCAGAGTCCTCTGCGTTAGCTCTGAGTGTGGTCTTCCTACCATCGCTGAATTTTTCCACCAGCAGAAGATACCGTACAGAAGGTGGAGTTATTTTACGAGACTGCTCGGCAGCGTGCCGAGAGGATCCTCAGAGAGCGGGTCGGTACCTCTCAAAAGCAGAGGAAGCCCTGTCACACCGTGCCACTGGTACCGCACGCTAAAATACAACGATGCGAGCAGTTCCTGGGGGAGAAATCAGTGCACTGTGCACCTCATCCCCCAGCCTGCAGCCAAGCAAATTCCCCTCACGAAGAGGAAAAGAAGAGAAACGCCGCTTTCAAGAGGGAGCGAGCTGGGGGGAAGGAGGGCAGCGAGCCACACCCCGGCCGAGCCCTGTCAGGCCGAGTCCCGGGTGTGTGCCGAGGCTTAGCCCCACAGATAAAGATACCGGGATCCTGCCGTAAAGGTGAAAGCAACTTTCGCAGTTCAAAGCCTGCGGAGCCGGGTGGCCCTCCCCGGCCTCCTGGGCGCGGGACCCCGCTCCTCACCACCCGACCCGGGAGGGGGCTGCTCCACCGAGGCCAAAACAGCGGGGAAGGAACGCAGCCGAGGCCAAAAAAGAACCAGTAAAAATAACGGCAACGCCCTTGCTCAGTGCGCGCAGTTCGGAGGGGAACCTGTGTCCCGAGGGAGCTGAAGGCACCCCTACGGGCAGCTCCCGCCCCCACTTACTCCTCCAGACCCGGCTGAAGGCGAGCGCGTCGCGCCGCCGCTCCCCCGACCCTGCGGCCGTGGCTCTCCCGGGGCCCCTCCGGCCCCCCGCGACGGGCGGCGCCGCGCAGAGGGAAAGCCAGCGCCCCGTTAGGATCGGCGGGCGGGGGNCCCCGCACCGCGGCATCCCCCCGCCCTGCCCGGGGCGAGGCCGAGCGCAGGCCGCACCTGAGCCCTCCCGGCCCCGGCCTCCCCGCCGGCTCCTCCTCGGACCGTTTTCCTGCTACATCAACGGCCCAAATTATTTCTGTACGTTCGGTCACGTTGTTTCTTTGGCACGGCATGGAAAACGGTACAAGTTACTTCGTCTGACAAGTAGAAACGATTCCCGATCCGTGACCTACACCATCGCCAGTTTTCAGCAGGAGCTCGGTCCTTGAATTGGGTCCTTTGCTGTGGGCCTCAGCTGCTGATCACAAATAGCAATGGGATGCTGTAGCTCTAAATCACAAAAATTACGAGGCATAAGAAACCAAAGAAACCCACTTTGCCACGAGGAGATCTCGCTGTGATGAGGGAGACGTTGGAGCCGTGGCGCTGCCTGCTCCACTGGTACTAGCCACTACCACTTGAACTCTTCTTAAGAGAGAGTTAAATTTTGACAGTACTGCCACTACGTGGCTTTAGAGGAACCTCTTCATAGGTTAGTTTGTCCTCATAGTTTTCTCACTTTTCTTTAAAACATTACCTTTTTTCATTATACGACCCTGAATTTTTCCTCTCCTCCTCCTCCTGCTTCTGGAGGCAGTGTTCGAGTGACAATTATAAACTGTGTCTTCAGTTCCCTGGCTTAGATCCAAGTATTTTAGTAACTTGCCAGGGCAGGACGGGAGAGCTGGAAAACAGCATCAAGGCTTGACCTGCACTTTAAGTTTGGTGCTATAATACAAATTACACAGGGAGGTGAACGTTAGGGAGTGAGACCCAGAGTGGATCAGCAGAGATCTGAGGGTTTAAGACCTCAGCAGAATGGACAGAATCAGTGGGGTTTAGGGATACTGTACGAGTGCACTCTTCCCTGCCTGATCTCAATGTGCAGAACCTTCTACAATCTGGCTCATCTTCCTGCAGGATCTTCATCCCTTCCCTTTCCTTGCTGGAGAAGAAAGTTACCTCCTCCAGCTAACTCCTGGACCCTTCTTTCCCCCATCTCTCTTAGGTATGAGGTCTATAGCACACCTAGCCCTGCAGAAGCTCCTCTGCATCCTTCTGCTTTTCTTGGGAACACGTCCATTGCAGGCACTGGGTCCATAGGTGGGAAGCGGTGGTGAAGGAGAGACGTGTAGAAGGACTTGAAGAGCAATGGATTTGGGAATCCTGCCATGAGAACAAGGGCAGTAACTGCTCTTGGTTTCCAACCAAACAGAAGTAAATTAAAAAGTTCAAATGACAACAACAACTAAAAGACTTTTTAGATGAGAAGACAGGTTGTCATGATACAGTCTGTGGATGTGCCGTGGATTGCAAACTGCCCCCTTGCCTGGGGTCAGAGGAGGTCTCAGACACCCTACAGAGATCAGCTTGGGCAGGAAGCTAAGGCTCCAAAATCAGCTCCTACACATAACATTATTAAAACCTATGAATTGGTTTCATCTGAATATTGAGGACGCAGAAGGACTGGGATAGTTTTGTCTGCCAAGCAGTAAGAGACATGAGGAGTCTTATGTTCCCTTTGGGCCCAAGAAACAGTGAGACACAATGACCTTACTTCTCAGCCCCAAAGACTTTTAGGAAATACTGCTATTGCACAAGGGCATTGTGTGTATGCCCCTACTGTGTAATTTCCACCTTGTGGGCTTGATAAAGCACATGTAGTTCTATAAGTTACATGTGTAGAGTATAAATATATCCATGCCTTTTAGATATTGTGTATTTTTTTCTGTTTGATTGATAAAATTTGCCAAAACCGCTTCATTGGAGGCAAATTCAGTTGAACTGCAGAAAAGTGTAAACGAAATAGAAAATTATAAAAATCATGCCATTCTTTAGTCCGTGCACTCAATGATTCTAAAGTACTTATGAAAACCGATTTTTCAGAGTTTTTTTTTCATTTTATAATTAAATGCAAATACGGACTTTGTCAAGAATGGAACTGTTGGTATGTGCAAAGTTGATCGTTCTTATCTTTAGTCATTCATGAATTCAACTGAAATATGACCATTCTTCTTGCAAAAACATGTAATTATTTGGTGGTTGTAGAATTTAATTCATCCATGACACAGAAAAAGACACAATACTGGTGATTCCTCATAATTTTGTGCCATTTCATCATGTCAATGACTTCGTATTGTAAACTAGTAGAAAGTACCTCGCTGCATCCATCATTATATGCTTGGATAGCCTGTCTTTGATTAAATTAATGAAAGTATTTTAGGAGCTGCTTTGCTTTTTGAATGAATTGGGAACCAAACCATGATGAATTTATTGCACTAAGTAGACCTCACCAAATCTCCTTGAAGGGGTTTTTTAACATCATTTTCTAAGTTTTCAAATTTTTTGGAAGTTCTTTCTTTGAGTAAGATGTTATTTCAAGACTGTCTACAATTGTTTTAGTGCCTAATTATGTCTCAGGACTCTTCTAAATTTTGCAGGTAGGAGAGAAATGAAGGATGAAGCCCCACAGCAAGCTCTGTCTTGCACTGGAGTTCCCAGGCCTGAGCTGGAAATTCAGCCTTTGCGCTACAAGGAAATGTGTGAAGAAAGTTATTTATGGGAACTGAGCGCAAGCCATCCCAGCCTCTCAGTGGAGCGTGCCAGGACGAGGCACCGTGCCTAAACTTAACGCCGCTCAGAAAGGAGCTGGCTTCTTTTGCCAAGAGCTGTCAGCTGTGCACTCTCCCCAGGAGTTTGGCACCTTTGCCGGGCCAGGTCTGCCTTTCCAGTGGAAATGTAACACGGATACCCTTCCTTGTCTCGTGTGCTCCAGTCTGGCCGCTAGCCAAGTGATTAGAGCACTCTGCTAGGAAGTTGAGGGCTGTTTTCAAAGTCACAGTGTCATTCAAAACATTGACTTAAAAGCATGTGTCTGTAGCATAAGCACTGGAAAATTGGGGTTTCTAAGGTGAGCCTCTTTCAGCTTTTTACACTGGAAGATACTATGCGTAAAGGACTACTTGTAACTGAAGGGCCTTATATCTGGGTCACCAGTGAATGCCCTAACTACTGTGATGGTAATGAAAAACTTCTTACAAGTTCACACTGTCCTTTGTGGGAGTCATGGTATGATCTAGACACCTATTGGATTGATGACAATTTACCTCCTGTAGGTGAGAAGGGTAGGTTGATTTGAGAGCGTTGCTCGGACAGACTCAGGAATGAAGCTCCAGCAAGCTCTGCAGACACAGGGCTGGATTTTAAAAAACAGTGGCTAAACCCTTTTTTTAACACCATAGCATTTCACTTTCAAAACATATCTGTTTGAAAGAACTTTTTATTTTGACATTCCTTCATGTGTATATAAAAGAGACTTCGCTTTTAGCTAAAAATCTATATACACCACTTCAGTTGGGGTCAAAGTCTTTATAATTTCAAATTATTGGAGTTTGTACGTTTTAATTTACTGATCCTTTTAGAATGTTGTTTTAGGGAAATGAAGTTCCAGTCTGGGCCAAAACAGTCAGCAAACCAATCATCCATCTCTGTTCACAGTGACATACTCGGTGACCCTGGCTGTATCCAGCAGCAGGACTTTAAGCACAAGCAGGAGGAGCAGAACAAGTAAAGACAGGAATGAGATACTCTGCCAAAATGCCTATCGGAGAGTTGATTTCTGCTACAGATTTGCCACCTCTCTAAAGAGAGATCGAGGATTCTAACAGTACCATTCAAATCTCTTCCTGCGTCTGAAACAGACCAGGTGAACCATGCTCCAAAAGTGCCTATTGTGCTCTGTAGAGAAAAAGGCAGCCTGAGTAACCAGCCTGGACTCAGGCTGTGACAGTGTAAAGCCAGGTAAGATGGATCCCACCTGCACTGTACTGTTCCTGCTAGGGAAGGCAGAATTGCTTAAAAAGAATAAAACAAATCTGGAGTTCATGTTTTACAACACATGCTAATATGGAATTGGAGCTCTTTTCTGTAATAAATACCTCCCGTTTTGGGTGGACTGTGATTCCATCTGTCTGACAATCCCTGATTATAAGGTCTAATTCTTACCCAGCTGGAATGCTTTTTACTCAGCACGGTGGGGGGAGCGCTGACTTCCATTACGGTAACAATAAGCTGCCAGAGCACCTAGAGAGAGGTGGACTTCATAGATTTTATTCTTAGAACATCAAGGATAAATCCTGAATCTGTTGAAGTCAATGAAAAACTCACACCAACTTCTGCTGGGCGAGGGTTTCTCCCTGGGTCTCAAATGAGCAGGGGGAATTGGCATCCTGAAGAGATTTTTGCAGACTGTGTATCTACCTGTCAAACTCTCTTTCTCATTTAATTCTGATTTTATACTGCAGAGATCAAGAAGTTCCAAGAAGCTTTCAGGCTTTCAGTCAGAATGAGGCTATTGAAAAACATGACCTTTTATTCAAAAGCCGCTACCTGCAGTGGCTGTTGACTGCCACTGTGAATACTGACCTCACAGCAGAGTACTAGACAGCACTGAACAGCACAGAGTGTTGTGTTCTCTACAATCATGTAGAGAATATATTTACATTCCTGTTGCCCAGTAGGGGAAATTGCCATCTCTCAGGGATTGCAGCACCCCTAAAGAAAGACCTTCTACTTTTAGTAACACCTAAGACGTAGGGAATATCTATTCACATTTGTACACACTAGAATTCACAGGAGCATCATATATGCCGGTGTTCACCGTAAAACGCAGTATTTTTGCATTCGCAGTGTGTACTCAGACTACTGCATCAAATCGAGATGCCCTTATAAGTCATCCTCATACTTCTGAAGACCCCACATAAGTATTTTTAAATTGCTGTGCAAATAAACCTAAACACAGAAAATTACAGCCTGTCATATCAAATTAGTGAATTGACTCATTAGAGGACAAGTACTGGGTTCATTGCAAGAAACCGCAGCAGCTGAGCTAAAATAACCCATCTGAAATATACCTCCATAAGAATCTTCATTGAGTTTATTAATTAGACTTACCGATGCTCACGCTAGTAGGGCTTTCAAGTCAATAACAATCTACCACTAAGTGTGGATCCATAGTGTGAATAAAATCAAAACCAGGGCCTTCTTTTGAGAGAATCAGGGTTTAGTGCTTAAAGAGTCCATTAAAGCAATTATGTCGTAGCTGCATTAAAAGTGCAACCTTGCTTCTGAGGCTCCTTCAGCAAATAATGGTTGTCCCTGCCTTAGCTCCTCCAACAGCAGCTTGTCTCTGGCAGGAAGTGCTGACCTTCTTCTGAAAAATTCACAGCACAAAACAACAGCTTTTTGCATTTATTTAGCACTTTCCATTTTTTTGTCCTGCTAATGTCTTTATCAATTTGTCAGTAGGAGAATGTGCATTATTCACATTTTAAAGCTGGGGAAAATGACACAAAAATTATGGTTCAGCCCACGATTCACATTCAGATCATTTTTTTGCAAGAGTTCTTAATTTTTTATGGGCCTTTAGAATCAGAGATTTAAACAATTTCAATGAAATAATGAAAATAGTAGTACATACTATGTATAGTGACAAGTTCTAGACCGGCACAACTGGCTCTGTAGGCATGTAGTAAAACAAAACTGATCTGGCTCAGAAAATAAGTAGCTATTTTTTTAATGAGGACACTTCTCATTCTCCAGGACAGCTCAGCAGACTCCAACAGCTGAAGGTGTGTGCAGGCATGAGAACAAAGTGGGACAGGGATGGGAGGAGGGAAAGAAAATGTCAGCTTAAGCCACAGTTGCCGATTAAAAAAACCCCACATGTTAGACTGTTGCCTCCATATGCTGGGGTTCAGCTTCCGTCGAGAAGCACATGTTGGAGCAGGTCCTGAAGCACAGGGTGTACCCAAGAATAACGACCAGCTGTCCCAAACAAGGCCCCTGCTGTTCTCCTGCGTGGCACCAGGGTGACAGCACAGCCAAGGGCCAGCCTGCTTTCAAATGACACGTGATTGTAAGACAATTCTGGAGTATCCTTGGAAAAGATTTCGTCAAAACATTTATTTGAAGGCACCTCTACTTTGATGCAATTTATGTGCATACCGAAACACAGAAATTGCTCTTTAAGTCTGATTTTCAGTTTTGTTCAGTGGTTGAGCTGTAAACTGGACTATGGTTAAATTCTTACAGCACCAGAAGCTATGGGTAAAAATCAGGACATGATCCAATGATTCTTTTGCATTCCGAATTTCTGTAGTGCACTAAAAAAGAACAAACAAGGATGCAAATGGATGAAAAGAAGCATATCATGAATGATCATGCTTCCGTTGTTTCCTTTGCCTAGTAAGAAAAATACCAAGGTGCAGAAAGTTTACCTGTTTGATTACACATGTAAATAAAAACATTTCAATTGTCAAGTTGTGTGTAGTGAAGCTAGTATTGACCTCCGAGTTATGTAAATAAAAAGTGCAGATCACTTTATACAATACGTCCCTGGGTAATAAATGGATCTCACTGGGTACGGTTTCTCATGACGCCCACCAAAGTGTAAGGTTGTATCATATATAAATGACTGGGTTTATTTTAGTTAGTCTGTAACTGGTTATTGGAAAATGGAGATAAGGATCCTATTGCCACCAGATTTTTCCATATTCTGATCAAAATCTTTTGTTGAGATAAGAAGCATTGAAATTGAACATACTGAGATTACCCATTGCATGTAATTGAGATTACCTTCATCTCGTCAAGGGAAGAGGCCACTTGGACATTTTCCCTCAGTCTTGGAGTTGCAGCTTCCCTGTAGGATGAGAAACACTACTGCATTTTGGCCTATACAAGGAAATTCATGATGGTCTGTGGTTGCTTAAAGTCAAAACTGATTCTCTAAACTTAACATCCAGTTTATTCATGCAAAGGTGCATAGCAAGCACAGATGGGTTACAAATGTCCACATCTAATTAAACATTTTCCCCAAGTTTTACCAACCTTTGTGCAGGCAGCTGCTTCCATCCCTAGCAGAGAGATCAAACCTCTGATGAGGATTCTCTTCTGGTCAAAATGTCACCTCCAGCATCTGAAACCTGACGCTGTCTGCTGGAGAGGTAAATACTGAGTTATGTCCTTGATCCTCAGCTCTGGCTTTGTGAAGGAGGAATGAGAAAACAGACTTGCTATGCAGGATGTAAATATGTTATTTGACATTTCACAATTAAGGATTCCATACTAGTACTTCTTTAAGAAGTGGGACCTTTCCTTCTTTCCTCTAAGGTCCTTAACAGCTCTGGTAACTCTGTATAGTCCAGTAGAATCAAACTACTATGAGGAAGAAGATCTGATAGGGAGACAGGGCCAGCTACTAGGTTCTACCAGCTTACTATTACAGTTGCTTTCAGTATCTTCCTCCTCTGATACCACTGGCTGGCGTGTCCCCTGCCTACTACTTCTTGCCAACAAGCTTTGGTCTTTCTCCTGGTCTGGTGGGATTCCCTTCTTGCTCATCTCAATACATCACAATGATTACTTGAACCTTGTTTAGATTTTTTGAGTCTAACCTCATAAGATGATTTTTATTGAGTCTAACCTCTAAACCTTTGCATGTCTACATGGATTGCATTTCACAATTTGTCCTGTCTGTGTGTCCTCTTTACTGTCCAGAGAGATCCCCAGCTCTCTTTCCTGGTTTGGGCAGTACTTCCTTCTCACTGAAACTTTTTTGTCTCGGCCTACACAGCTGAAGTGCAAGTTTCATTTGAGATGGCACACAGGTACACACTCACACACATGGGCACATGCTCCCTCTCAAGCTCACAGCTCAGGGACCAGGCTTGGCTTTCCCATTAATAGCTTCTCCATTATTCCTTAGAGGCTCTTAGTATTTTTCCTTGGCAAAATCTTTTCCCTGGTGTTGTTTTGCTTCCTCCTTGCTCTGATTTACAGCCTACTTTTATCTACCAGAGCAATATTTTCAAGCTGAGGTGGATACCAACATAAATTAATAAATAAATCATACTAATCTTGTTTCTTTCTTCACAATGTGAACTTTCCACCCCAAAATTTGTTAGCTGATACAGCCTGTATTGAAATATTTTTTTCCCTTGTTCTTCTCCAAAATATGAAGTGTTCTTACATGATCGTTAACTGTAAACTGTGTTGCACTGGGGTAAGAGCCTGAGTAGTCTTGTAAGTGGGACAAAGCCCACTCTGCCTTCCCAGCCATGTAGCTATGGAGATTCCTTTCACTCCGCCATCTGGAAGAGCTCAGTGCAGATGAAAAACAGCTCTCCACCGAGGGAATATGAGGGCCACGAACAGGACCTAGACTAAAAAAATCTAATGCCATAAAGATTTTCCCATCTTTTTCATCCCCTTATTTTGCTATGTGAATTTTATGACCTGGTTCCTTTTCCCTTGCAGCCAATTCCACCCGGCCAGGAATCTGCCCAGGTGCCTGACACATAAAATGCTTCTTTTGCACTACCCTTTAAAAAGTACTTTTGTACCCTGTAAATACCTCATAAAACATCATACCATTAACCAAGGCACATTATAGAATCATAGATTCATTATCTTTCTACTTGATTTCCAATATTTAGATTTTAAATCCGGTATGTTTAAAAACACTATAAGAAAAATTGTAGACCCACCACACAAGTATGTGTGAACACATTTATATGCACATACACATACAAACACCTGCATGTAAGCATATTCATACTTTTCACCTTCTTCAGGAAAGCATTTAAAATACTCACAGTACACACATTTGGAGAATAAAAAATGTACTGAAAACTACTGTGACACATAAATTGTTCAGTGAGAGTGAAAGGATTAAAAGCTTCATATTGTGTTTATGAAATCAAATCTTCGTGTCTCAGCTCTGTGCATCCCATATCATAAGATAATGAATAGTTCCATAGCAACAAAAGTCTACCACTAAACCATTACCTTGATTTCATTTTTTGAACAGAAAGAACAGAAAAACCAGAAATACCAGCCCTAAAATTGATAATAGCAATGATTTTAATAGCCTGGTTTGGAGCATCTCTTTAATCAGAAAATTAAAATGTTTAACATTTTATCATTGAAAAGAAGGACATTAGAATGAAACAAATAAGGCTGCCTTTGGGTTCAGAAATTACATATTGTTCACGCAATCGTAAAGTCTTTGAGCCACATCAGCAATTTTTTGTGATCGGGATATTGCTTTGACATAGATGTAGAATTCAAATTACTAATGGCTCTGATGCTATTCAGTAAAATACAAGAAAGGGCCCACCTATTAGGGAGATCAAGATGGAGAACAGCAGCATATATTAACTAACTTAAAAGCAAATTTTTGATACTAAAAAAGATTCTATTAAATGATCAAAATCAAGGCACAGGATGCGATTCCACCTATTAGTGGCCAATAACAAGTTAAGAAAAATTCTCATGTTATTCAAAATGATTACAGAACCATTTTCCCTCTCTGAAATATTAGAAACCAAACCACATTTCCAAATAATTAACAAACTCCCAGTTCCTTTTAACAAGAGTACACTGTTCTTCTGATGTGAGGTCTTACAGTTTACATATTAGTTTCCATATGCATAAAAAACAGCTACGTGCTTTCCTCACAGCAATATCCCTGGAGATCTCAAAAGGTAAGACACTGACAGCAAAGATATATAATAAATACATAGTTAAATATACTTCATAGGAGATCCTTGAAGCATTTGGCCATGTCCTATCTGCTCTTTTTCCTAAAATACCCATGTATGTATCATAGATAGTGTCTCCTCCAGATGCAACACTCAGCAATGCTTAAGTAAATTAGTATTTCAAGTACAGTCATACTGTTCCCTTGAGATCCGAGGGGCCCAATTCTCAGTTAGATTTATATCCTTTTAACCACTTTGCAATGTAGTGGGCTTCTAAAACCCTTCAAATGTGTATGAACAGCCCCTCTGAGAATAACCTTTCTCTAAGGAGTTTCTTTTTTCTGGTACGGTACTGGTATGGGGCTCCAGAGTATCCCTCTTCCCAGAGCCCTGTGCCAGGAGGTGGTAGGTGGCACAGGATCATGCCAGGATCATGTTCAGCTTTCAGTGATCTAGAGCTATGCTCTTTCCAGGCCTCACACAGAGTGCTTTATACCTTTACAGCATCCTTAACAACTGCTGAGGAAAAAAAAAAAAAAA
>VXBO01005180.1:1042611-1061667 GCA_013400135.1 Rhinoptilus africanus
AAAAAAAAAAAAGCAGGAATCAAACCTGATGGTGACAAAAGCATCAGTGATGCTTCATTCACAAGTTGGACCCTTTCGCCGTGTGCCTGCAGGGATGAAAACATGACAATGACGAGCTAGAGTTTGTCATACCTTCCCAGCTGTTTTCCAGCACCAAATATAATATAGTATTTTTGGTCTAAATCTGACTGAATATTGTAATGCTTCAGGAGAGAACTCTGACAAAGATGCCAAACCATGGAGATTTTTTTTTTAGTAAGTACATTCATATGTCTGTGTGTATATATTTACATGCGTGCATGTGCATGCATACGTGTGTATACAGAGAGATCATCTTCTCAATTTGATTAAAATAATATAACAGTTTTGCTTTCCCAGAAAAAAAATGCTATATTATATCACACTATAGGTGATAACTGATCACAAGAATGGTCTCCCCAAATATAGCAGAAATAACACACTTTGGCCTCATAACAGTTCAGAAATTGTGAAAAAAAATTTAATAAGAAGTGACCAATGTGAATATTTTCAGTATTTAATTGGATCAGAGAGTTGAACAATTTGAATTGTTCAGTTCAAATTGAAGAATCTTGGTTCAGCAAAAAGGAAACTTCTTTTATTTTGAATGATTACTAACATTCCAAAACAAAATTACTTCTGTCTATAAATAAATGTTTTTAAAAATAATAAATATCCAAATGTCTGTTTTAAAAATATTTGGGGTTACCATGGAAAACCTCAGCAAAAATAACACTAAGTCCTGAGCTATTTAGGTAAATCCAGATGTCCTGATATTGAAAAAGAAGCCTCCAGAGGGCAGGAAATTTATTTTTTAAGTGGAACAGGTCTGTGAAACTTGTAACTATTCTTTCTGTTGAGCTGCAGTGTATCCTGAGCTGCAGTGTATCCTGTGCAATTCCTCCCTAAGATAAAGCCGAGGGATTTGATCAACGTTCAGCGAACAAGCAGCTTGAGTGGTGTCAAACATTCCCCATCTCCAAGCGATGTTACGCTCTGCCAGCCCCAGCCTGAGAGTCGGGTACTTACAGAAGAGGGGTGAGACACTAAGGGACTTCTTGGACCACTGCAAGGGGACTTGCCAGAGCGAGTTTCCCTCCTGTCAGGTGACCCTGTGTTTAAAAAAAAAAAAAGTATTTGCCATGAGGAATTTAGAAATGCAAAGGAATGTGACTGTTAATGGCTGCACATTGGAAGAAATTCAAAACAGCGTTGACTGCTGGCTGGCGCAGCAGACGAGCTCCCTCAGAGGGACAGCTGTGCTTTGGAATGGGAACCTGGCAATGGGCAGCATTACTGTCAAAAGCACACTGACATGGCAGCGGCAGGGAAATCACAAAACCAGAAAGGAATAGTCTTTAATGACAGCCATGAATGTGATTTGTCATAAAACCAAGGTATTTTTGCTGTGTGTAAGAGGGCAGGATGTTAGTTTCTGAAACCTGTGAGCAGGTGGGATTTCTTGCCAATTTTATACCAGAACACAATGTGTACGATGGGAAAACCATTTCCATTGAAATTTTTAAGTTTAATGCACCAGTGTATCGAATGAAATCCATGCACTGCCACTTTGCCAGCTCTTCTCAGCAATACAGGATATTTCCACTTGATGGCACCAAATTTTATTTTTTTTTAAAGCTCAACTCAAAACAATTCTCTAACAAAAGAGATGCTGAATTCCGAGTTGGTAATAAGGAAAAAAAAACCCATGCTTTTTTCTGAGCACATTGCTCTTCTTAAAAATATGAAGTTGTTTATAAGGAATACAGTGAATTTGTCACAGTGGCTTTGTCTCTTCTATTTGGCCATGACCATGTAGTCATTCGAACTGCCTGATTTTTTTTTCCCATTGCTTAGAGAGTATCTCCTTTCAGTGAAGTAAATGTTGCGTTATCATATTGTTATATGAGTTAGCCTCTGAATGTGCATGAATCATACATTTTAAGATAAATTTTGGTTCTAGCCCCATCCTTGAAACTCAGCATGCATTTGCTTGTTGTAAAAATGAAAGGCACCCATACAGATCACAGCAAAATAACGGGCAGATTTTTAAGGGCTGAGTATCAGTTTTGATTCTTACCCTAAATTACATGTTGCTTATTAGTAGTAATTACTGACTGGTAAGTTTCCAATATCCTTAACTACTTTAAAAACAACTTTTAAGCTTTGCTTGTATGCTCCATTTAGGCACTAAAAGCTTAAGTAAGCAAAACTGTGGTTTAAATGGTTGTCCAGTTCTTGGAGATTTCACAAGCTTTAGACAATGGTCAGCATCACGTACAATGTACCAGATAATAATAGACTATGTGCTGAATAATATTAGATTACAGTAAATATCCATTTATTGCTTCTCATCTCCTCTTTCAGCAATAAGCAGGGTAAGGCAGGGCTGAGTCCTCCGTCTGTGCAGCACCTGCCTGGGGGAGGGAGGGTGGTCGGGTTCATGACTAAGCCTCCCAGATACTACAGCGACACAAACCATGTAAAGACCCATCTGTTGAGGTTCTACAACTGCAAACCGGCGCTTTAGCCACATGTAATGAGATCTGTCACATTTCTCCCCACAGAACAGAAAATGCAGTGCAGCATTGGAGTTTGTAAGGATGAAGGGAATAGTCCTGGACATGGAGAGGATTAGGAAGCAGGGACAGATCAGTCCTGTGTATGTTCTCATCCAAAATTAGGGTACCAGTTAAGGGTTATCAAGGAAAAAGGTAATAGCAGAAGTCTTCTGCCACAGACCATATTTTTATATGGACGTTGTAGGAGTAGACTTTGCAATACCCGTTCTGTACAGACATTGTGCACATGTGCAGTAGACAAGCACTTAGGATGTGCTCTGGTTATTGTGCAGGTGCAAATCAACCGCTTAATATGTGCAAATCAGGACTGACACTTCCCAGGTATGTCACATTCACTGTGTGTTCGTGACAGAGCTGCTCTGTGCATGCACCATCGCTTAGATGTTCAGATATGCAGCATGTCTGGAGCTACTGTCCAACCAACACCAGGCTGCTAGATGTCCAAAAGTCTCATTCAATTTACAGGGAAGAGGACATCTTTGGAAAAACCTAGGTACAGGTTGCTGTCATCCAGAAATCCCCTCCCCTTCTGACACCTGCTGTCTTTTCCTGGCCTTGAGGTCCAAACTCTTTCCAGTCAAGTCCTAAGTCCACCTCTACAGGACTCCTCTGATCCATGAGTTTTAAAGGATTATCCAATGCAACCTGCCCATCTACCTCCAGTTCACAAATCTATGCTCAGCCTGAGTCAATCTTCTCCAGAAGTATCTTTCAACTCTAATTTCCACAAGGTTTCTCTCTCTTCTGTGAGAACGTAAGCCACTTGCCCAGTCCTGGTTCCCATCGGGAAGATTTTCACCCAGTCTTAGCTCCATTTGAGATCTGCTCTTGAGGTCAAACCCCTCTCTCTGAGTATGTGAACATTTCAAGCAGCTGGGGTCCTTGGCCCAGGAACTGAACTCTGTGTCTCTCACAGGCTCTTTTCCTCTTTAAAAGAACAGCATGGAAGAAAACCCAGTCCTACACACATGTAAGGACAAGACTATTAACTGAAATTCAGTTTTTGTTTTAAACAAGTAATTTTTTATCATTTCTGTCTAAAAACATCACTCATTGCAACTAACTACCAAAAAAAAAGGCTTTTCATTTGACTTTATTGTCTTCTGTCATTTTTCCATGCCCATTGCTGTCATTCAATTACTACATAACATTTGTGGTGTTCCATTTTCTGTTAGAAGCTGAAAAAAATTGTTGAGGAAATCCAAGAGCCTGTGAAAAGAGCATGAGCCTCCATCCTGGCTCTGGAAAGTACAAAGAGCAATCATTACTAGCCAGAGCTTTATTAGAGATGAAAAATAGCAGCTGGGAGCAATATTTGTCTTTTCCTTACACAGAGGAAGAAAACTCCTGGCACCGTAGAGTCTTCCCAGGCCACTTCAGCTATCCAGAGTCCAGCCCAAAGCCGCTTCTCCGGGAGCAGAGATCCTGCCAAGGCACGTCAGCCCCAGTACACTCCACCGCTGCCGTTCTGCCGAACTACGCGAGGTTTAATTAACGGATGCACTTCCCCTAGGACAGAGGTCTGACAGCCAAAGTCATTTTTCATGGGCAAGTTAATCTCACTTAAACCCTTAATTTTCCCT
Source organism: Rhinoptilus africanus (assembly GCA_013400135.1). Lineage (NCBI taxonomy): Eukaryota > Metazoa > Chordata > Aves > Charadriiformes > Glareolidae > Rhinoptilus > Rhinoptilus africanus. Next base: position 1,046,795 of record VXBO01005180.1, read on the forward strand.
ATATAATAGGGGTTGGTCATGTTAGTCTTAACTCACAATTAAACCAGAAGTTACTAATGCCACACACACACAAAAAAAACCTCTTTTAATTACTCTTTTCCCTCCCATATTCCAACAACTACTTTTGCCTGAGTAATATCCTGACAACATACTCATGATTTAGCTCTCATGTTTTAGCAACCGTTTACTGCTGTTCCACACAAATTCTGCATCCCCTTGTTTTTAATGAGAATTACTTTAAATTAGAAATAGATTCATGGAGCAAAGAGAAAAGATGCATGCCAATGACAAATAATTCTGCAAGCATCCTACCCATATACTTTTGCCTCTGTTTTTTTTCCTGTCTGGCTTTGTATTTAATTAATATCATGTATGAAGTTGTTAGGAAATGGCTGTCTCTGTGCTTAGATTCTGTATGATTCTAGCTGTAAGTTACTGCTTTGCTCACTTTCTGTTTAAGGGTATTTCTGACATGGTTTTTGTAAACAGACTCAAGTCTAGGTGCCACGCTCCAGTCTGTTTTCAGACACATGTGGCCCGGGCCACTTTGCATCCATATTAATTATAGCAGAAGAGCTCAAACAGGATCCAGGACCCCCACGTTTTACCTTTCCCACATGGGAAGCAAGCTGACCCTCCCCAAGGCAGGTGTAGAAGATGCCCAAACATGGGGCCAGTAGGGCTGAGCTGGGACTTTGGGTTCCAGTAAGAGTTGAAGCCCTGAGGTAACATGACAGACGTGTGCCAGGGTACAAGACTACATATTTAAATTGCTGTCCATTCACAGGTCTTTCACTGTATGCATCCACAGTTCCCCATGTCCGTAAACAGTCTCACCAAGGTTCTATGGTATAAGCAGAAAAAAATGAACTGACCATGGCTGTTGTGCAGACTAGTGCCAGAAATGTGTTCTGCAAGGACTTTAGAAAACAGAAGCTGCTGAAGAGAGCTGAACTAAGTGGAAGGAGTTAATGGTGTTAATCTGTGTGGGATCTGAAGCAGCTAAGTGGTCTGCAATCCAGGAAGCTGCTCATTTCCGAAGAGTATTGGGCAAAAAGACAGAGATAGCAGCAGAGCAAGGGTCTCAAGTGGCAAGCTCACTGAAGCAGAGAGAGAAAACGAATCAGACAGGTTGTTTATGCCATTTGAGTCTTATTGTTTTGTCAAGAAAAAGACCCTTCATACAAAGAAGTGTTTTCTATGAGAGAAATCAGGAACCCACAGAGGCAGGTAGTGAGTGGGTAACCCAGTTATACCTATTAATACAAGATAGCTATTTCACTGATAAATGTGGCATGATGATGACAAAGATCACAGGAGGATGACACTCAAAAGAAATACAAAAGAAATCACTAACACAGGACAACTTCATATTAGAAAAAAATCATTAGAAAGCCAGAACAAGCTATTCAGAAGAGCAGAGAGAAATATTCACTAGCACCAGTGACATACACATTACAAAATGGAAAAGTGGTACCAGCAAATAATTACACACACACACAAAATGCAGCAGTGTGGCATCAGACACTCCAGTTTAGAAACAGAAGCACATAGCCAAGGCGAAGATGTTACAGGGTTTTAGAAAATGTGGATTATATCACACGGAAAAGGAATGTGTATCATTAGACAAGCTACGTACAAAGTGATGCAAAGCAAAGCATTTTACATTAGCACCCCACACAGACAAAAAGAAGAAACAGGTCATACAGGGCACACATCTGAAGAACATCTCCAAAAAAAGTAATGTAGCAGCAGTGAAAATATCTTCCTTTTGTCTAGGATACAAACTAGGAGCTGCACTGTGGTGAAGCATAGGCAAATATTTAAACAGATCCAGAAAAAAAGATGACATTTGAGATGGGTGTTGAAATGCAAATAAGCTGCAACTCTTGAGAAAGAAGGTAGATAAAGTTGAGGCCATAGCATAAGACTATTATCTCTTGGCAAGTGTGTTTAACAGGATATACAATGCAGAAGGCACAAAAAGAAAATACTAAGACCACCACCAAAGGTCTGGTTTTCAGTGAGGGAGGACGTGCCTGCAAACGGAGCACTTGGAGGCTGATAAATTTGCTAAAACTTCTACTGTAAAGGACATCTCACAGCTGAGGAAATGGGAAAAACAAATACTGAAAACAGAGGGTATTGCTGTTATTAAGAAGAATAATTAGTCATGGCATTTCTGAATGCCATCTATTTTGTGAAGAATGCATAGCATGGGGGTGGAATTAGGTAACTGGTGCATGTGGCCATGTGCCTAACAGAGAGGCACGGGAAGGTGTTATTCAGCCAACCCAGCACCGGGTGCGTACAACCATGGCGTACACCCCAAGCTGGTTATCACTACTCCTTCTATTCTCAGTGAAAAACAAAAAAGAAAAAAGCACATCTAAAGCACAGTTCATGCACCAGTTTTAGAGGAGATGGATCGTGCTCTAGAAATGCTTATTTCTCTCCAGCGACTCTAAGGGGAGTCTGGTCAGGTGTATCATTGGTAGACAATTAGACTGTGAACACCTTCTATTAGGGAAGATTAATGTCAGACAAAGCACCAAAAGAAATGCTTTCCTATGAGTCTCTGTAGCTGTTGGACAGAATTCTTGGGAAAAAAAAAAAAAAAAAAAGATGTATTTTGAAGTCTTGCTCGTAACACTTGTTTAGTTTGAATATTTCTACATCATTTTCCCTTGCAAGCTCATCACTTTTTTTATAGAATCAGTGACACTGTATACTGGAAAGTGGAAACATTGTAAGTATAGAAGAACATATATAGCAACTTTATAAATGCTATTTCAGGCCTGTGTCGCCACACCAGTTAGCACCAAAAACAAGGTCCACCAAATACAAGATCCCACATCTGAGTTGACCAGATGGTTGAAGAAGCCTTGGCAGTTTCTTAAATTTTCATAACGTTTTCAGTCCATTCACCACTCCTCAGAATATGTGGGAGCGGACTGCTGGCTTGGACATGCTCTGAATGCCCAGCACAGGTGGTTTTTTTCCTGTAGATGTGCAATCAGTTCCACCCTTCCTTGGAAACACCACCTGAATCGCATAAGCCCAAGCATACACAACAGCTGCCTCTGCATCGGTAAATAAAACATGAACTGGACTGGTTTGCAGGCACTTAACCTAGTTGGCACAAAACCAACCTGTATCTATATTATTCAGCTTTCTTACTCTCCAAAAATAGAGTGGCTGCATCCAACCTGCAATGGTGTCTGGCCAATACTAATCCCTTAATTGTGCCTGGGAATTGGTTTGGCTGGCCCACACTAAACCATGATAATGACTGAGCTAACTAGTTTGATAGTGTGGAGTTTCAGTGCCCACGAGAGTTCCCCGGCTCTGTTTAATCAACTATTTTGGACTTAGCCAATACAACCAGTCACATGGTTGTGTGGCAGGACCTGTACAGAGTTTTCCTTTTGCCAAAGCAGAGTCTATGTCTCCATGACAGTGTTATTTATGAGCGGTTTCCATTCCGATGTCGTGTTGAATAGGAAGACTTCATGCAAGCCAAGCGCTCATGTGCAGGGATCCCTGACAGAAGCAGGGATCCAGGCTAGGGTGGTGAGTAAGACACAGGTACCTGCTCTCCACAGGAATTCATAAAGCCCCAGACACAAAATGAGTATACAGTTCCAGGTTTGAACGAGTATACGTGAAGTATTTTTTTCCTCTGTGTGTGCAAGGGGAGATAGAAGGGTGGGGAGAAAGAATTAACTACTTATGCAAAAGGAAATTATGGGAAAAACAAGTTTCTAATCTTGGGTTTTCCCAAAAACCTCCCTCTGAATTTCCACCGTTTGCTTTCAATTACCAGCCATGGAAAACAATTGCTTAAATCTCTGCCCTTCACAGCTGAATCATCGAGCAAAGATTTAGTTCAATTGGATTTCACAGAGATGACAGGATCTGTCAGTGACTTTAACAATGAAGATTTTCTCCTCTGTCTGGTTTTACATGCCAAATTTCTTTGTGCTTAGCTACAGTCTTAGACATGATCAGTGTAATTCCAGTGCAAAAGCCTAACAGACCATTTTTTCAGAGCGAGGAGGGATCTGTTACATATCACAGAGTTTTATAGCCAGAACAGGTGCTCAGGTCACCCACCTCATCATCATGAGGAGCATGCTCCTCTTAATTAAAAGAGTATATCATTCAAGGATATCTTGCTATGACCCACTTTTGTCTTTAATATGGACAAATACGAAATGATGGCATTAGTGGTCAGATTGGGATTTAAAAAAACAAAAACAAACCCAGTTTTGAATTCCATCTGCCTTCCTTGACAACAGGTTCCTTCACTGGTGCGATGAAGGTTCAGGACAGAAGGAGCCAATAACAAGACACCTTCCCAACTCATAGATACTGAGCCCTTGCATCTTTCCTTAGGGCAAAGACCAGGAAAATCCCCTGGTTTGGGAAAACAAAGAAACAAAGCAAACGGAGATGATACTCCCTCAGAAGTATCCCATGGGAACTCAGTCGTGACTCTGACCACCAAAAAGCCAGAATACTGAGGGATCTATCCTCAGAAAGCTCAAAGACGACCTGAGTTAGATCCCTAACGCATCAAGTCGCATTTGAAACCTACTCCCTTTTAATAGATAACAGGCTATAGAATATATCACAAGAAAATTAGCAATCCCTTTACACCGCTATTAGTGTTAATAGCTAGTGAACTATAAAAGCAACAGACAGTTGGTTGGGTTGTGGGTTTTTTTCTGATTGATCCATTTAAACTTAACCTTAATTTGTTTAGATCTCACTGAGAAGCTGCTACCTTATTCTGAGCTACAACTGTTGCAATTAGCAGCGGTATCCCACTGTGAGTACGAGGCTGATTGCACGGTGTACGTCTGCAGCGGAATGACACTGCCCAGGTATCTATTGGAGAGATCAGACTACTAACTCCAAAAATGCAGGATTGTCTATAAATATTTATTCAGCAGCACATCTTGAAATGGACTATAGCATGGTAGCATTTTGTGGGTGAAAAATATTGTATGCCTTACTTATTATACCCACCATTGTTGATGGCCAAGTATTTTTACAGATATAAACAGGATCTTTAGATTTTTTGGGATACACTTCCATCTTCCTTCTCTTTCTATCTTCAGAATGCTTATATTTGGATTTTAACATAACATCTTCACAAAGCTATTATACACCAAAGTGGATAATATTTGAGCATATTCACATTATCATCTGTCAAATACCCACATCTCACACTGGTCCTTACTGAAGTCAGTGGCAAAATCTAAGTTCTAAGAAGGTTCTGTCCAAGTTTTTAATAAAAATAAGTAATTTTATTAAAAATTACACAGCATTTGTCATTACTGAGAAGTGGATTAAAAAATCTATATCTCAATTGCAAAGATTTTCTGCTGCTCATACTGAAGAATTCATTTTTACAAGAAAACAGAATACTATAGTGTATCACCAGATTTTTAAAAACAGTAACAAAGTCAAACTCTAAGGTACCTGAGAACATCCAGATCAGTTAGGATATGGTATTCCTGACAGCGAGGAAAGCCCCTAGAGAAATGAAAAATTATTGGTTATAAACTCAGGTAGCATAAACCATATTTTACTTTTTTAGATTCCTGATAAGACAGGATAATTGCCTTCCAAAAATTGTCTTATTAGTCCAATTGATCAGTTGGACTCAAAGGAGAGAGGGGTTTTTTTCCATTCACTTTAATAGGATTTAAATTCCACTCTCAGTTAAAAAAAAACAACAAAAAACAACAAAAAACCCCAAACAAACAAAAACCACAAAAACCCCTCACCCAAACTCCAGAGACCCTCAGTGTGATCAGATTAGTATAATTTTATGTTAGCTCTTCAGTATCACAGCAGGGGTCCAGATCAAGGGTCTCCAAACTGCAGTTCTTCGCTACGAATGGACCACACACCCTTCAAGTGCGGTGGCCACACAGAGGAGATGTCAACTGACTTACCATGAGTTGATGCTCACACATGGGCTGATGGTTAATTCAAGTCTCCAGTGGGGGCAGGAGGTAAGAAAGCAGGAATGTATCTGCGGTCAAAGCCACCAGCTCATCTAGGTCTCAGCTTCACGCCTCATCCAGCCCCAGCAGCCTTGAGACCACCAGGAGACTCCTCCTAGCGCTTCCTCTCCTCTTGGCTTCCCAGATATAAGGCATGGGTATGATGGCTCTCGAACATTTGAAGAGGTTGACAGGTATCCAGGTGTCAAGAAGGTTGCCTGCACTTGTTGCAAATGTTTCACAGATAAAGCAAGAAGCAATCCCTTTTATGTGACATCGTACAACCCAAAACATTATACGTGAGTGGGAAACATGGGGAGGTTATATTATATAGTCAGATTTGGTTGTGCTAGCCTTCCCTAGCTAAATACACTAGTTCTCCAGTGGTTATTTTCAAACATGATTTTTGTTGGAAAAGTACAGATATCCAAAAGGAATTCCCTACCAAGGAAGAGCCTTTTCCGAAAGCAGACAAAGGACAGGTTTCCTGATTGTACCAAATAGTTACAAAGTTTTAAGGATTCCATAAATTCAAATTAATTTCAGATATTTCTCAGAGACAGGAGAAGTCTCCTCTGAATTTAACTTTTCTTCGCTGAAGAATCCAGAACCTCTCTGTTCCCTCAGCTGTGCTAGCAGCTAGAAACAGGAACTGCTTTCACATTACCTGCAGCAGTTACAGCCCAAGCACTTTGCTGGGCACCAAAGTCTTCGCAGCTGAATACAGACACAACCTTGGGCTCCAGAAAGAGTCATTCCAGTTTGCATTGACGGGACCCTAAGGTTTCTTAAAATCTACCTGGTGCAAACAAGAGTTACGGGTGATAATGAAATCTAGCAATTGCCAGAATTCAGCTCATTCAGGGTGAAAAAATCCTTAATCTGACCAACACAGGGCGAACCGGACACAAATCCAAAGGGAAAGCTGAAAACAAGCAAGCTACACAATATCTTACATGAGAGCATTTTTTCCTCTCTTTTAAACCCAGGCACAGCGCAGGCAGGTGAGCAAGACATAGAGCAGCCGGAGATTATGGCAGGCACTTGCAAGGCAGTAGGACTAGGATTCCATCCCCGCTTCCAAGGCCACTTGAAAACATCGTGTGCGCTCCAGGGCACCCAGCTAGAAGAGCAGCTCTGTCCCCTTTGAAAGCCTGGCCCAGGAGGGCAGGAGAAGGAGACCTTTGTGCTCACTGTCCTCTGGCCCCATCAGTGTTTTTATGGCAGATGCAAAGCAAACAAGGACGCTTGGAGAGTGGTTTCACCCATGGTTTGAGGACCAGGATGGTCTCCTAGGGTGCAGATGCTGGCATTGTGAGTCAGCCCAGCAAAGCAAGGTAAAGCTGCCCATCCTCCGGCTACGTGGATAAGCAACTTCACCACCAAACTACTACGTAAAATTGGTCACTAGCACCATTTGCTGGGATTTTTGTCTTGTCCTCCCAGAAATCGTAACAGAGAAGAGGAATGCTTCAGTAACTGGACTGCTTCGGGAGGCTACTAGAAAAACTGCGAACTATCTGCGGTGAAGGCAGTACCTAACATGGGAGGGTCTGAATCTACCACCCTGAGTAACCAACAGTTCTTTTCTGACCCTCACAGAATGAAAACTTAACTCCCAGCATCTGGAAAAGCAAACAGCTTGGGGATTGGGAACGCTCCTGAGATGCCTAACATCCACATTTAAATGATTTCTATCTGCTTATGAGTTGCTTAAGCGTAGTAAAATCCTTTTTAATTAATCCACATTTTAAAAGGTGCTTCTCTTGCAAAATATTGGTACTGAGCACCTGCAGTTAGGACAATCTCATGCTGTGGATCTGGGACCCAAGTCCAGTCTCCAGCTTTCTCTCTGATCCTATGACTGTTTGTCATTTATGCGAAGAGAAGCAGTCCAAGAAAAGCAGGAAAGACCAAAATAGAAGCGCTGACTCCAAAGCACGGGACAGACACTGCTGAAGTGCTTGGAAGCACGTGGAGCAGGAGGGGTGTTTTAATGTGACCTCCTCAGGCAAGAACCCAACCCAGCAGACTCTTCCTTACCCGTAAGCTGGTTATCTCCGGTTTCAAGTAAATTCCTCCCAATGCAACAAGTTTTTATAATAATGTTTTATCAAAACATACTTGTAAAATTCTACAGAGAGCTATAAATGCTGATTTGTAAAAGAAATCTCTACAAAAATATTCAGAAAAAAAAATGATCTTATGAAGTATCACCCTCTGTAATTAGTATAGAGACAGATGTAAGTTAAATATAGTAAATGCAGCTCAGCTGTGATATACTCCTTTGCTTGCATAAATTAAAGTAGCTCTTTGCTCACTGTAACTTCCACTACGAGTCAGTGTGGCGTGCAACAACATTCAGCATCAGGGAGGATTTAGAACAATTTCTGACTGCTTTTTCAAGAAATATGAGTATTACATTGCAGGGGACTCAACTGCCTATCTTGTGGCAGATCCATTTTGGGGTAACTCAGTCTCTGCTGTAGTTATAACACTTATGTAATTTGATATTTTGACAAAAACTGTAACAGTACACCACATTTCTAAAGGTACATGAGAAGAATACACCTAGAGAACCAGCACAATCCACAAGAACAGAAGAAACACTGTTTGTAGGAGAGGGTGTCTCTGCTTCGGAGGTCTAAGCAAATCAAAACAGTCCATTACTTTATTATGTGAAATCGTAATAATTACAGGTTGTCGGCAAAAGTAATTATGAATTTGTTTTGGTCTTTACCTGTTCTAGCCAGTTCTACTGTAGCTCTTCAAACTGGTTGTTCCCATAAATTTAGAAAAGTAATCTAAATTCATTTATCTGTATCTCTTGCACTTTCCAGGTTCACGGGATGCAAAAGCATTAGTGGGCATAAGCAAGGGCTGCCCCGCAGCCTTTGGTATTCAGTTAAAGTAGCCCAAAGTGTTTTTTTTAAGATGTATTCTTATTTATGGTAGGTATATTAATGTATTTGCTGGCAATCATAGAAGAAAAAAAGAGTATGTGATTCCTGCATTCCTCGTAATAATTTTTTAAAAATTTATTTCAAAAGACAATGTATAGTTTCTTTAAAACACAGTAGGTTAAAAATTAAGATTGCCATTTCTTTTTTATTTCCTGGGAAACAGGAAAAAAAACAATCAATCAAAGCCTTTTGTAGCTAAAGTTAAATGATTATTTTTCTGAACATACTGTCTTTCAGATTTTGTTTAACTTCTTCAGCAGAGATTGCTTTTGCTTGTTCAGAAAAAAATATTCATCCGAACGTATTTATCATCCAAGGATTTTTCGTTATTGTTATTTAGAAAGAAAGTTCTCGTTCAAGATTATTTCTTTTAAATCTGAGTTGGGCAAGGTTTTTATTTGGAGGTATAAACTCTTCCAGTGTTTCATGGTAATATCAAGAGGTTAACAGGTGTCTTAGAAATATTTTGAAAAGGTTTATTATGTGTCATCAGTCGTGTTTAATCCCTCTAAGATAAAGTACCATGAATCAAGGTTTCTCTTCCATGCTGTGTCAGTCTGCAACTGAATCTTATCGTCCCATCCCTGAAAATAAACATTTAACTTATCTGTGCAGTTGCAGATAAGCTGCTCACGCTTACATTTGCTAAGCATCACTCTCTCATTTTCCACCCGAAATAAAACCTATTATGTATTGATTTTTCATGGAATTATTCAGAAAAAGAAATATCAGAAAACCAGCTTCTCTATGTGTTTTAATTGATTGGTAACCGAAGATGATTTCTTCAAAATCACATAATAATGGTAGTGAAATATTAGCCACCTCAAAGGTGGAATGGGAGGAGGTTTTGTATTTCCACGGGCATGGTTTTTGGATTTAATACTGTGCCTAATTAAGAATTTGATTACAACAGAGTGACTGAAAGTGGAGCCATTAAATAATTTCCGTGAGACCTTCAAAGGAGGATCGCAGATAGACACTGCTCATACTTGGTGATACCACCAGAGGTTTTAAACCAAGAAGTTTTGTATTGTTTCAAGAGTCGCAGATTACTGAAGCAAAATAACAGCTTTGTGCAAACCCACACGGGACTATCGGTGAGTCCAATCAGCTGTTGGGGGGGGGGGTCACAACGTGCTGTGCAGCCCCCAAGTCATCCAAAAGTCACCCAGCCTGAGGCCTCGCACCAGGAGGAGAAGGGGAACCCAGCAGGGAGTGGAGCTGGAGCTACCACAGGAGCTAAACCTACCACTGCTTTTATGGGAGAGGTGGGAGTTACTACGGAATCGTTACTACTACAGTTGGCAGCAGGGGACCACGCAAGTCTCCCTCTGCAAAGATGGTACCCAACCAAACAGCCACTGGGAGGAAAGACCTACAGTGTTATAATTGTTTAATACTAACACGTCAAAATTCCATGTGCAAATCAAGTCCCTGTTTTCTTTACCAAGCACCAAAGAACAAAATGACAACTGTCCCGTTCTAAGCACGGCACAAGAGGTGCAGGGCAGCAGCTTTCTAAGTTCTAGTTTTCAGGCACGGTCCAATTAAACTGTTCTGGTACTAAACTGTGACTGACGTGCCTTCATTTGAGCTGGCTCCAGATGAATTTGTGACACTTTGTTGAGTCCTCCTATTCAGAGAAAGAGAGAAAGAGAGAAAGAGAGAAAGAGAGAAAGAGAGAAAGAGAGAAAGAGAGAAAGAGAGAAAGAGAGAAAGAGAGAAAGAGAGAAAGAGAGAAAGAGAGAAAGAGAGAAAGAGAGAAAGAGAGAAAGAGAGAAAGAGAGAAAGAGAGAAAGAGAGAAAGAGAGAAAGAGAGAAAGAGAGAAAGAGAGAAAGAGAGAAAGAGAGAAAGAGAGAAAGAGAGAAAGAGAGAAAGAGAGAAAGAGAGAAAGAGAGAAAGAGAGAAAGAGAGAAAGAGAGAAAGAGAGAAAGAGAGAAAGAGAGAAAGAGAGAAAGAGAGAAAGAGAGAAAGAGAGAAAGAGAGAAAGAGAGAAAGAGAGAAAGAGAGAAAGAGAGAAAGAGAGAAAGAGAGAAAGAGAGAAAGAGAGAAAGAGAGAAAGAGAGAAAGAGAGAAAGAGAGAAAGAGAGAAAGAGAGAAAGAGAGAAAGAGAGAAAGAGAGAAAGAGAGAAAGAGAGAAAGAGAGAAAGAGAGAAAGAGAGAAAGAGAGAAAGAGAGAAAGAGAGAAAGAGAGAAAGAGAGAAAGAGAGAAAGAGAGAAAGAGAGAAAGAGAGAAAGAGAGAAAGAGAGAAAGAGAGAAAGAGAGAACCAAAATGCCTTGACTAAATATTGTCCAATATTGTCAAATATCCATTTTGGGTACCTTGAAATAGGCTGGATTTCCATTTAACTACCTGTGAACTAGAGCATGCTTTTGGGTAGCTATCAAAAAGCTTTGTGCTTAGTTTACATTTCAACATACAAGGATTTGTTTGGGGTTTTTTTAGCAAAAAAACCACCCCGATACTCTCCCAAATCCCTCAAAAGTCCTGCTAATGATTTTGTCTTCTTTTTTCCCCTCTTTTTTCTTTTTTTGGGGGGGGGAAAGAGGGGGGGGGGGAGGTGGAGACAGGACGGTCTGATCACCAGTAAAGCAGTAGTAAAGCGAAGCCAGTACCATTTCAGCTTCAGAAAGAACTTTGTATCTGACTCTGCGAGAAGATCCTGCTCTTGCTGTATTTTATTTCTGCAGTGATGTGTGGCAGCTTTGGTAACTCTGGTAGCTCTTTCAGATAACAGCACTTTCAGCACTGACACGTGTTAAAATAACTGTAGAGTCTGACAAGTGCAGAAGAAATTCAGTCCTGTCTGAGAAATCCTGGGTGGAGATGGGGGGTAGAAGCAACAGCTCCTCCTTGACAAGGGCTCTTGGCACTTGTCTTGTCCCCCCTTTTATTCAGTACTAAAGTGAAGCTGGTGTGATTGACAGCTACAGTGTCATCAGGATGCTAACGCTCAATGCTGCAGCTCTGTTTTAGCAGTTCCAGATACACCAAGACCCCTCTCCTGCCAGCATCCACAAGGGACCCACGGAATGAGGCTGACCAGTTGTCTTACGGGATGCGGATAACATGGCAATGATGTTGACTGGCAAGCAGGAACCAGAACGTGTAACCTTTCCTTTAGGTACATATGACTCCATTTCTCCTATTAAAGTTACTGACCATTAAAAAAAAAAAAAATTAAGCAAAAAAAAAAAGATAAAAACTATTAATCTTGTCTGTGGTAAGGAGAGCTGTTAACAGCTCTAAGCTTTGGATGTATACGAAATTATGAGGTTTGTCTCTCATGATGATTTCATCAGCTTTGAATTGCCTCTGACCATTAGCTGGAAATTCACTTAACCTGAGATTAATCTTGAAAGACAGGAAATGAAAGATAATGCTGCGCAGGCCTTTCGAGACATGTATTAATCCCAGCCTTTGACACAAACATGGTTTTATACAGTGAAATAACAAATGAGCTATCCTTATCTCACTATGAAGTCCCACATCTGCAGCGTTCACCTCAAGAAATCTGGGAAGGAGAAACACTTATCCATGCCCATCACTGACTTTCTCTACTTCACCTTGGAATAAAACTGGAGAGCGTCATTTCCACTCCATTTCAAAACGCGGTTACTCGTGCAGAGCAGTTCCTTATCAAAATAGCATTTTTCATCAGGAAGACACAGAAGAACCCAGATTACACAGTGGCTGCAGATCTTTTGTGGGAGGAAATGGCAAAATACTGATTACTGTTTATAAACCTGCAAACAATCTACGGTCAAGCAGCGTCAGAAATTCTCTCTCCTTCTCTAACCATACAAAAGGAATAAATGAACTGACGCTGCCCAGGGAAGCCCAAGCCTTCATTTCTCCCTGCGCTTGGAAAACAGTCTGGAAAAAAAAGGTAGAGCAAGGAATTGCCAGGCTTCTGGGTAACCAGAGCACAGAGTCCTCTGCTGTCTTCTCAGGCCTCATGCAGGTGTTTGATTTGAACCTACTGTTACGTGCTCATCTCAAGGTGGCCAGATTAAATTCTCCGTTCTTTTAATCATGTATTTACATTCATATCCTTTTGTTATCATGTGAAATGTTTTTGTGACTGTTACAATATACCCGCAGTACTTTGTTCGTTTTGAACTATTTAAAAGAATTATAAAATGAAGATACTTAGCACCTCGCCAAGCCGGTTGCAGTGTCTTGTGCTGTCACATTTGCTGAGCAATAAGAAAAGAAAGTTGGACTTGTGCTTCGGTTCATGTCGCTCAAGCAGAAGCTCACAGAAATGGCACAGCAACATCATTTCAGTGGGATCCTGGGGGGATCTTGCCTTCCTCTACATGATGCAAACCCTCACCTTTGGCAAGCAAGAAAAGAAGAGGAACTAGTGATGGGCTGCAGTCACCGGGTTTGGGAGGAGTTTATCCCTGTCAAAGGCTGAACGACCCTCTGCCGGCCTCGGGAGCCGGGCAGAGCCCGGGGACTGGTCCCCCGGCTCAGCCTGCCCCCCCGGCTCTGCAGGACCCTCTCCCCTCTGACCCTCCCCAGCCGATTTGTCCGGGGTCACTTCAGCTGGTCACCCGCATCCCGCTCCCCCCGCCGCCCCAAATCACCCCGGAAAAGCGGGGAGAGCTCCCCCCACACACACACTTCCCCGTTTCCCCGAGGTCTCCCAGGCGCCGAAATCCCTCCACCCGACTCACCCGCCGGACTCCGGGATGCTTTTCCCCGGGAGCCGGGAGGGAACCGGCGCGTCCTCTGGGGTCCCCCGGGCTCCGAGAGGGGCCGAGCCCTGCCGAGGAGCCGCGGTGAGGGGCGGAGGTGGGGGGGGAAGGCTGGCTGAGATTTAGGTCCGACCTGTTACTTTGCTTTTTACACATCCAATCGCCCGTTCAAGAGGATTCCCTCAGTCATCCAAGATGGGGGTGGGGGGGGGAAGGAGAAAGTCTCGCTCCCCCCACCTTCAAAGGAGCACGGTGAGACAAGCGTCGCCGGCCGAAGCTTAAAAAACCTAAAGGCTGATGGTTGGAAGACCCTTGAGAGGGTCCGCCCGGGGCGGGGGGGAGCCTGCAGCGGGATATCCCTTTCCGGGGTGTAACATCAGCAGCTTTACCGCCATCGCGACTCTTCCCGCACAGCCAAAACCCAGGGAGGACCCCAGATGCTGAAAAACCTGGGAAAGAGGAGGGATACCCCGCGGGACCAAACCACCCACTCGCCAGGGACCGGTCCTGCAGAGGTGACCGCCAGGTCCCCCGGGAGCGGGGCAGGCCCCCAGCCGCCGCGGGGCTCCCTGCGCTCCCCCCCGGACCCCCCCGGCGCCGCCGACCTCGGGCCCTGCCCCGGAGAGAAACACCGCCCCCNCCCGTTTTTCAGGCCTGTGTCTGTTATCCCGGGGGGGTGTGACAACCCCATCTGCCCCCTCCCGCCGCTCCTCAGACGCCCACCGACGAGAGCGGGCTCCGCTTTCAAGGCTCGGCTTGGCAGAGGCTGCTGAGCAGCTAATAACATAACAACCCGGCTTTGATCAATCCGAACTAATTACCCCTCTTAATTAAAGTCTTTAGCGATTGTTTCAGTGTTTTGGCAAGGAAGCGGGGGAGGTTTGCCGTTAGACAGCGCCAGCGCCGCGCTCCCCGCCCGCCCGCCGCCCCCGGGGCCGCCNTTTTTTTTTAAAACCATCTCTCCACCTGAGATGCGACAACGACAACAACAAAAAAAAACCAGGTTTTTTTTTAAAAAAACCAACCAAACAAAAAAAAATAAAGAGGAAACAATTAGTCCCATAAACGTTAGTGGCGATATAGAGCATAATACACAAAAACCGCTTAACAGGTGCATGCAAAGAGGCGGGCGGGGGGGCGGCGGGACTCCCCCCCCCCCGCCGCCCGCCCCCCCGCCCCCG